>SJYC01008505.1:0-20589 GCA_006408675.1 Madoqua kirkii
ATATCTTCTGCTTCTGTTTGGTCCATACTATTTCTGTCCTTTATTGAACCCATCTTTGCATGAAATGTTCCCTTGGTATCTCTAATTTTCTTGAAGAGATCTCTAGTCTTTCTCATTCTATTGTTTTCCTCTACTTTTTGCATTGATCACTGAAGAAGGCTTTCTTATCTCTTCTTGTTATTCTTTGGAACTCTGCATTCAAATGGGTATATCTTTCCTTTTCTTCTTTGCATTTTGCTTCTCTTTTCACAGCTTTTTGTAAGGCCTTCTCAGACAGCCATTTTGCTTTTTTGAATTTCTTTTTCTTGGGGATGGTCTTGATCACTGTCTCCTATACAATGTCACAAACTGCCATCCATAGTTCATCAGGCACTCTATCAGATCTAGTCCCTTAAATCTATGTCTCACTTCCACTGTATAACCATAAGGGATTTGATTTATGTCATACTTGAATGGTCTATCAGTTTTCCCCATTTTCTTCAATTTAAGTCTGAATTTGGCAATAAGGATCTCATGATGTGAGCCACAGTCAGCTCCCAGTTTTGCTTTTGCTGACTGTATAGAGTTTCTCCATCTTTGGCTACAAAGAATATAATCAATCTGATTTTGGTATAGACCACCTGGTGATGTCCATGTGTGGAGGTGTCTCTTATGTTGTTGGAAGAGGGTGTTTGCTATGACCAGTGCATTCTCTTTGCAAAACTCTTAGTCTTTGCCCTGCTTCATTTTGTACTCCAAGGCCAAATTTGCCTGTTACTCAAGGTATCTCTTGACTTTCTACTTTTGCATTCCAGTCCCCTATAATGAAAAGGACATCTTTTTTGGGTATTAGTAGGTCAAGGTCTTGTAGGTCAAGACCGTTCAACCTCAGCTTCTTCAGCATTACTGGTTGGGGCACAGACTTGGATTACTGTGATGTTGAATTGTTTGCCTTGGAAATTGGACAGAGATCATTCTGTTATTTTGGGGGGTTGCATCCAAGTACTGCATTTTGGACTCTTTTATTGACTATGATGGCTACTCTAGTTCTTCTAAGGAACTCCAGTTCTTCTAAGAAGAACTCCATTTCTATTTAACACCATACACAAAGATAAACCCTAAATGGATTAGAAATATAAATTTAAGATCAGAAATTATAAAACTCTTAGAGAAAAACATAGGCTGAACAGTCTATGACATAAATCACAGCAAGATCCTCTATGACTTATCTAGAAAGATGGTACTGATAAGATGGTACTGATGAACCTAATTGCAGGGCAATAATGGACACACAGACATAGAGAACAGATTTATGGACATGGTGGAGGAGAGAGGAAGGAGAAGGTGGGATGTATGGTGAGAATACCACATAAACGTATACATAACCATACATAAAAATAGAAGCCAATGGGAATTTGCCGTATGTCTCAGAGAACTCAAACTGGGGCTCTGTAACAACCTCGAGGGTTAGGATGGGGAGGGAGATGAGGCGTAGGTTCAAAAGGGAGAGAACATAGGTATACCTATGGCTGATTCATGCTGATGTTTTGCAAAAACCAACACAATATTGTAAAGCAATTATCCTTCAATTAAGAATAGATACTTTTTTTTAAAAGAAAAAAAACATTTTAGAGGTTCTAGATGAGCTAATCTTCTTCCATAGCATATTCAGTTTTATTCTGGCAGGAAAATAAAGCACTAGCTTGATCCCTTTGAGGAAATGAAAATATAGTACCCAGAGGTGTCATTCAAATAAAAAGGGACTGATGTCTCCATGTTCAGTATAATTCCTAAAGGTGCACCCTAATACAAAGTGGTGGTGTTTCCAGTGTAGGTTGGGTATTGTGCTTTGCTGGGGATGATCTATTTATGGTTTGACTTGTTCCTAGGATGTGGCAGTTACTCCTAAGGTGTAGTATTTCAGGACTCCCAAAAGTATATGGTGCTGTGGGTCCCCTCTACCTTAAACAGCCTATATATCAAACTCTATGAAACCAGTGCTGCAAAATGCCCAAACCTCTGCTAAGATCTTCAAGCTCTCATAAACTGATTTCCACTTGGTGCTTGCTATCTCATAAACCCATGTGCAACTTGGAAGTAGTCAAATTCCATAATGAGAAATTATACATAGAATTTTAGGCTCACTGCTCTATAGTTTTTGTTTTTCTTTTCCCTCTCCAGTATCTTGGCCTCACAAGTCTTAGGCATCTTTGACCTCAAAGCTCTATGTATACCCTACCTCACTACCAAAAGCCCCAGGTTGTATCTTTTTGCTCTGTCTCTACTTCACATAATATCATTTGACAAATGCACTTATTTGTGAGGCTCAAGAAAAGCTTTACTGGGGAAATGACATTTAAACTGAGACATGAAGGAAAAAAGGAGTTAACTGGTCACTGAGAGTTGGAAAGGCAGTTGCAGCAACTTTTGTGGGTGGGTAAAAGTAGTTATGTGGGAGGTTGAACTAATTATCCTTAACTCAAAGTACAGTGTCTGGTACAGAGAAAGCATTCAACAAGTATCTATTGGTTAAACATTAATTCTAATCAATGAATTATTTATTTAGTGTCTCCTTTATTCCGAGCACTAGCTTATGAACTGAGGAAACGAAATTTGAGCATGTTATGTATTTTTCACAACAATCAAAGAAAATGTTTCTTAAAACACAATGGTTTCCATTCAAATGGTATGATATAAAGTGCTAGTTGCCATGTTCTTTTTAACCTCTAAAACAATTTTAAGACTTTTTAGATAAAATTTTACGTGTTTAAAGTGTTCAGCCTGATGTTTTGACATGCATATACATAGTGAACTGATAAATACAACCAAGCTAATGACTCGGGGATATGAGTTTGAGTAAGCTCTGGGAGTTGGTGATGGACAGGGAAGCCTGGCATGCTGTGATCCATGGAGTCGCAAAGAGTCAGACACAAATGAGCAACTGAACTGAACATATTCATCTCCTTACATCTCCTTATCTTTTTCAGGTGTGATAGAAGTAACTTAAATTGACTCAGAAAATTTCCAGTATAAAATACAGTGTTATGAACTATAGCTGTAATGTTGTACATTCAGTCTCTAGAATTTATTCATCCTACGTGACTGTAACTTTGTATGCTTTGACCAACATCTTCCCATTCCCCCTACTTCCCCAACCCTGGTAACTACCATTCTATTCTCTACTACTATGAATTTAACTTCCTTTGTCTCTAGATACATCCATGTTGTCACAAATAGTAACATTTCGTCATTTTTTTCAATGACTGAATAACATTTCATTGTGTGTATACGCCATATCCATTGACCTGATCATGCGGTTTTAGCTTTAATCTGTTTCTGTTTCTGTGATATATTACATTGATTTTTCATATGTTAAACCAAACTTGCACCCCAGAGATAAATTCAATTTGGTCAAAATTTGGGGACTTAAAATAATTAATGAAATAAAAAGTTTAGATAACTATATGAGGAGTTAGAGATTTTTCACACTAGCAGGGAATCCCAGGGACAGAGGAGCCTAGTGGGCTGCCGTCTATGGGGTTGCACAGAGTCGGACACGACTGAAGCGACTTAGCAGCAGCAGTAGCAGGGAGATTTGTGAAAATGGAATGATAAAGTTTGTGAAATGGCTGGTCAGAGAACCTCTAGCCAAGCTTTAATTCAATGTTGAGCAAAGAATGAGAACCACAGACCCAATAGTCTCTGACACTACTTATAATCAATGAAACTGATGTGAATCCCAATTGCAAGCCACTTGGGAGCTCTTTTCACCAGTACTCACTCATACACAACTCTCTGCTTTGTCTCTTTAAAATTCTCTTTTCTTGCTAAACTTTCTCCTATAGGTTTAACTTTGATTCTGAAATCTTCTTTCTATTCCACCTATCAACTTCTTACAAAGTACATGATCCACCTCTCCATCTAAACCAAACCTAGCTATCCAAGGAGGGGACTTCTCAGCTCTACTGAAGAAGTTGCTCACTTCCCAGTTCTACAAACACCTGCACATAACGTTGACATTCTCCTAGCCCCTCACCACATTGCTGAATCATTTACCAGCAATCTTCACGACATAATGTTTCACCTATTGACACCGATACTACCCAGCAATGAAACAGTATGCCATTGTTTCCTCAGAGTCCTTTACCAACCATCCAGTTTCTTCTTATTTATTAAGGACTTTGCCACCAGCCCCTTGATTCTTTCTCCCATCTCAGTTCCTGAGTCCAGCTACAACACTGGGAATTCAGTTCAGTTCAGTTCAGTTGCTCAGTCGTGTCCGACTCTTTACGACCCCATGAATCGCAGCACGCCAGGCCTCCCTGTCCATCGCCATCTCCTGGAGTTCACTCAGACTCGCGTCCATCGAGTCAATGATGCCATCCAGCCATCTAATCCTCTGTCGTCCCGTTCTCCTCCTGCCCCCAATCCTTCCCAGCATCAGAGTCTTTTCCAATGAGTCAACTCTTCGCATGAGGTGGCCAAAGTACTAGAGTTTCAGCTTTAGCATCATTCCTTCCAAAGAAATCCCAGGGTTGATCGCCTTCAAGTGTCACCCACCATATGGATGTGCTATTAGACAATGTGGCCTCAGATGCCCAGCCCTCCCTATAGCCTCTCCCTTATTTCAAGTGGCCTCAGATTCAGTTATTTACAGCACCCTCCACCTCTGTGATTTTCATAAATTCAAAGCTATTTATCTTTGTTTATGCTCTAACTCAGCATTTCAGTTATTTGCTTTTTGAGGACTTATGGAAGTCCATTATGAAATCATCTAGCATATTCCTTCCTTGGGGTTGAAAAGAGTAGCTCTTTGACAGGTATCTGCATTATTCCTGGAATTTGACATGCTAAAAGTGCATATTAGTTTTGAAGTAACTTTAATCACATTATTTTTGTTCAGAAATTCATCCATTCCCACCTAGTTTCTTTATTCATTTGAATAGAGTTAAACAAATATTTTCTTTCTCTTTTTTCCTTCTATTTCTTAGTTTTTTTAAAATTAATTTTCTCTGGGCATAAACCGAGAGAAAATCATAATTCAAAAGGACACATGCACCCCAATGTTCATTACAGCACAATTTACAGTAGCCAGGACATGGAAGCAATCTGAATATCCAGCAGAGGAATAAATAAAGAAGATGTGGTATACATACACAATAGAATATTAGTTATAAAAAGGAACAAAATTGGGTCATTGGTAAGGACATGGATAGACCTAGAGACTGTCATACAGAGTTGAAGTCAGTCAGAAAAAGAAAAACAAATATCATACATTAACACATACATGTAGAATCTGAAAAAATAATTGGTCTAGACAATCTTATCTACAAAATAGAAATAGAGAACAAGTGTATGGATACCAAGGGAGAAAAGGCAATGGGGTGAATTGGGAGATTGGGACTGACATGTATATGCTACTGGTACATGGGAAATAGGTAACTAATGAGAACCTAGTCTACTCAGTGCTCTGTGGTGACCTAAATGGTAAAGAAATCGAAAAGAAAGGAAGATGTTTGTATATGTGTAGCTGTTTTACTCTGCTGTACAGTAGAAACACAACATTGTGAAGCAACTATACTCCAGTTTTTTACATTTTTATTGGAGTATAGTTGTTTTACAAGGTTATGTTAGTTTCTACTGTACAGGTAATGAATCAGCCTACATATGCAAATGTCCTCTCACTTTTGGGGTATTAAAATGTTTTAAAATATCTCTCTGTGGTCTTTCACTCATTTCAACACTAAATTTGTGTGTGTGTGCTTTCTCCTTTTTTGATTATGTAAATTACTGATCTTTCTTTCTTCTCTTTCTCTCTCTCTCTCCCTTTTTCATTCTCTCTTATGCTTTTTAATATAATTTTCTTCCTTCTCCAAAACAATCCAAAATTATGAAAGTATAGTATTCCAAAATCATCTATACTTGAATGAAAAAAGAAAGTTCATTATTCTAAAACATTCTGATACACTTACTACATATATAGATGCTTGTGTGTATGCATATACCTAGGCTTCCGTGATGCCTCAGATGATAAAGACTCCACCTGCATTGCAAAATATCTGGGTTTGATCCCTGGGCCCAAAAGATTCCTTGGAGAATGGAATGACTACCCACTCCATTATTCTTGCCTGGAGAATCCCATGGACAGAGGAGCCTGGTGGGCTACAGTCCATGGTGTTGTAAAGAGTCAGACCAACTGAGCGACTAAGCACACACACACACACCTGCACATATATATATGTATGTAATAAAATTTTTAAATATTTTGTTTAAAAATATTTTAAAACTACATCTAGTTTTTATGGAAGAAAAGGAGTAAGACCAGAGCATATTAGTCATTAGAACACATTTTAATTGCTTTGTATAAAAAAGTGATGATTTGTATTGGAAGTACTCCAGGTGAAGGCAAAAGAAGAAGAGGGCAGCAGAGGATGAGATGGTTAGATAACATCACCGACTCAATAGACATGAATTTGAACCAACTTTGGGAGACAGTGAGGACAGAGGAGCCTGGTGTGCCACAGTCCATGGAGTCACAAAGAATTAGACACAACTTATGACTGAACAAAAATAACTTCACTTTCTCTACTTTTATTTATCAACGCTTGCACTAAAACATTTTACAAGTGTTCAGGGCCCTTTTATTTACTACCTAAGGGGAAAACCTACAAATATTGCCTAGTACTTTCTTTAGGGCTGTTTGCATTTCTCTGTTCCTTAGACTGTAAACAATGGGATTAAGCAGAGGTGTCAGCACTGTATATGTCACAGCCATCAGCATATCTTCACGGAATGAGTCACTGCTCTTGGGCCTCAAATAGACAAAGCCAGCAAATCCATAGTGTATGCACACCACAGTGAGGTGAGAGGAGCAAGTTGAGAAGGCCTTATACCTTCCCTTGGCAGAAGGCATCTTCATAACTATGGACCCAATGAAGACATAGGAAATCATAATTAAAATAAAGTTGCCCACCAACACAAAGGCCGTGAAGGCAAGAAGAATCATTTTCTGAAAAATGGTGTAATCACAGGCAAGGGAGACTACAGGTGTAATGTCACAAAAAAAATGCTGGATGATGCTGGAGTCACAGAAAGACAAGTTGAATACTATGAGGACAATGCACAGTGACACCACAACCCCAGTAATGCAAGAAGCCATCATCAGCTGAAAGCAGATCTTACGGGTCATGAGGATGGGGTAGTGCAGTGGGTTGTGAATAGCAGTGTAACGGTCATAGGACATGGCAGCCAAGAGGAAGCAGTTGTTGGTTCCTAAGCCAAAGAAGAAAAACATCTGTGTGGCACACTCAGGAATAGAAATGGACTTACTGTCTGATAGCAAGTCCACCAACACACGAGGGATGACTACTACCGTGGTACAGGTTTCTGAAAAGGAGAGGCCACAGAGGAAAAAGTACATGGGAGTGTGAAGGCTGTGACTGAGCTTGACGGCCACCATTACGGATGTGTTTGCAGCTAGGATGGTCACATGGGAGAAGAAAACCACCACAAAGAGGAGATCTTGCAGGTCCGGGAAACTGGAAAATCCCCACAGAAGGAATGTGCTCACTGTGGTATGATTGCCCATTCTCCTGGTGTGCGTAGCAACTCTCCTCCAAAGGTACAGAGGTTCTTGGGGCAAGACTCTGGTAAGACTGCAAAGTACTGATGTACTGATGCCTTTAATCATAGCCACTGACAAGACAACTCTTAACAGAAAAGCCTGAGAAATGGAAGTTAAATGTAGTTGGCTTAATTCTACGTAAGGACTTAGAGTGATGAAGAAAAAGATTCTCATAGGAGAGTATATATAAATTCCATAGAGTATGCCCAAATATATATTCTAGAGCTCCCTAATTTATCACCCCTTTCCAGCTTCTACAGTCAGAATCTTCATGAATGAGAGAAATATGGAAAATGTTTCTCACTTACAAGAGTATGAGTAAAGGACATAAAATGTTTTACATGTGATCTAATCATAACTTGGCATAGAGAAGTACTTAACAATGTTGACTGAATCAATATTAAAGAAAAGTAAGGAAAAACTTTTGAATATCTTCTGAACATTCTTGGAAAATAATTCTATCCTTAGAGGTGCTCTGCAGGAGGCTGTGGCTGCTTGGCTGACAATTATGTCAGTGAATGGACTTGAGAATAAGTGGGCTTTCAAACTTACGCCAGTTTGAAATGTATGCTAATTTTCTGTACATAGCTATGAGCTGAGGCAGAGTTGTTCAATAATTGTCAGTCATTCAGGCAGATCATGGAAGCAAAATGGTTATGTAGACTATTCTAATAATGGATGGCTCATCTGGTTCATGATGTTCTGATCAATTCTTGAGCTTTCAGGAAAACTTCCAGGATAAAGCTAACTGATACACCGGTGGACAGGGCTTCCTTGCAGCATAGATCTTATAAGAACTCAACCATCTCAGGTTGTCTTCATCAGTTGTTAAAGCATCTACTCTGTGTTTGAGATGACAGCATGAAAGTAACATACAGGTGTTCCAAATAATATGGAGCTTGGTTTCAGGCACTGTTGTTAGGAAATGAAAGAAAAACAGTGAGAAGACATTGGTGTGGAGTTGTAGGTTGGAGACAGACTGGTAGAAACATACTGGAAAGTATTTTTGCAGGATCCACAAAGCTTGAAGAAAAGAGAAAATATACCATTATCTGCAAAGTTTGTGTGTTGTTTAAGTACTGAATTACTGGGCAAAAAATATACAAGGCAGTGATGCAGGTAACCACTATTTACTCATAATTTCAAATACACTGGAAAAAATTTCTGTGTGTTTTTCTCACTAGATTTCTCCCAACAATTATGTGTGGTAGTATTTCAATCCTGATGTTACAAAAATTGAAACCAAGGTATGGGTTGCTTAAATGACTATCTGAAGTCAATAAATACATTGATTCCAAAAATATTTAGTTACTGTATACAATGCCTCAGTCAATTCTTTATATGGAAAATATAATATAGGATAAGACACATATGACCTTTCCTATCTCAGAGAAAAATGCCATGAAGAGAATTAAAGGAAAGTGATATGGAAGTGAGGGATTGGGTGGCTACATTGGACTATAGAGTCAGGAAA
Organism: Madoqua kirkii; assembly: GCA_006408675.1. NCBI lineage: Eukaryota > Metazoa > Chordata > Mammalia > Artiodactyla > Bovidae > Madoqua > Madoqua kirkii. Next base: position 9,078 of record SJYC01008505.1, read on the forward strand.
GCCCTTTCTATGGAACTGACATTTTGCGATTAGAATGTGGTAAGCATGCCCCATATAAGATCTAGGGGTAAAACATGATACATGGAGGAAACAGTACTGTAAGGATCCCATGGTGAGAATGAGCTTGACATGCTTAAAAAATGTCTAGATATCCAATGTATCCAGAGCTTCCTCGGTGGCTCAGATGGTAAAGAATCTGCCTGCAATGCAGGAAACCTGGGTTCAGTCCCTAGGTCTGGAAGATCCCCTGGAGAAGGGAATGGCAACCCACTCCAGCATTCCTGCCTGGAGAATTCCATGGACAGAGGAGACTGGTGGGCTATAGTTCATGGGGTTGCAAAGAGCGACTGAGCGACTAACACACACACACCCACTCCGGTATGCCTGGAGAATTCCAGGCAGGCTACAGTCCATAGGGTCACAAAGAGACAGGTGTGATTGAGTGACTAACACTTTCTAATGTACCCAGAACACCACTGTCACATAGCCCCTTAAATACCTTACAGGATAAATAGTAACACTGTGTCCATTTTTTGATTTAAGGAAACTATAGTCTAGAGAGTTACTTGATTGTGAAGATGATAAAGTTTGCTAAAGGAGGAGCTGACCTTTATACCCAGACAGAGTCACTCAGGTGTAGATCTTTTTAACTAGTGGGTTAAAAAGTGTTCCTGCAAGTGCCAGTGCCCTAGCATGGTATTCAAGGTTTACCTGTCCATCTCATCTTCTGCCACCAAATTCCTCTATGTGAGAAGCATCCCATTGTCCCCCAAGCACGGAGTGCCCCTTGGTGGCTCTCCTACTGTATACACATATACACACTGTTTCTCTAATTGCAACGTTCTCCCTCTGTGCTTCTTAAACCACAGTCTTTGTTCCAAACCCAGTTTAAATGTCACCTCCCTAAATGTAAATTGGTGCAACCATGTGGAAAACAGTATAGAACTTTCTCAAAAAACTAAAAATAGAACTGCCATATGACTCAACAACTCCACTCCTAAGTATATACTCCAAAAACCCAAAAATGCTAATTTGAAAAGACATATGCACCCCAGTGTTCATAGTGGCACCATTTACAATAGCCAAGATATGGAAGCAACTTAAATGCCCATCAGTAGATGAATGGATAAAGAAGAAGATACACACACACACACACACACACACACTGGAATACTATTCAGTCATAAAAATGAATGAAATAATGTCATTCACAGCATGTGCTAAGTGAAGTAAGTCAGAAAGAGAAAGACAAAGGACTTCCTTGATGATGCAATGAATAAGAATTGCCTGCCGATACAGGACACATGGGTTTGATCCCAGGTTAGGGAAGATTCCACATGCCTCAGAGCAACTTAGCCCATGTGCCACAACTACTGAGCCTGTGCACTAGAGCCTGCGCACTGCAACTCCTGAGCCCGTGTACCACAACTACTCAAGCCTGCACACTCTAGGGCCGTGAACCACAACTAATGAGCCCCTGGGCCACAGCTACTGAAGCCCATGCACCCTGGAGCCAGCAAGTCACAACCACTGAGCCCTGTGCTCTTCAGGAGAAGTCACTGCATTGAGAAACCACAACTAGAGAGAAGCTCCACTCTCCACAGCTAGAGAAATCCTGCGTACAGCAACCAAGACCCAGTGCAGCCACAAATAAATAAATAAAGCATGTCCAAAAAAAGAGACAAATATCATATGATATCGCTTACAGGTAGAATTTTTTTAAAAGATATAAACGAACTATTTATGAAAAAGAGACTGACAGATATAGGCACAGAAAACAAACTTATGATAACCAAAAAGGAGGAATAAGTTAGGAGTTTGGGATTACCAGATATACACTATTATATATAAAAATAGATAAACACAAAGACCTACTGTATAGCACAGAGAATTATATTCAATATCTTATAGTAACCCATAATGGGAAAGAATCTGGAACTAACTCAATATTGTAAATAAACTATAGTTCAATTTTTTTTAAGACAAGCAAAATAATAGGGAACTAGAAATGAAATTAGTTAAAATAAATAAATGTAAGACTCAGCAAAGAAAAAAACATATACAAAACTATTTAATACATGCTTGTTTAATGAATAAAGTGTATTTCATATTCCTGGCCCCATCCCTCCAAATTCCTCTAAATTCTAGGAATGGTTTGCTTGGAACACAGCAAAAAGAATTATTGCTTTCTGACCTGGACAATATACTTCATTTTCTGTGGCATCAAATAAAATACAGTTGCCATAACTGCTCCTGGTGGCACTAGTGGTAAAGAACCCACCTGCCAATGCAGGAGACATACAGCAGCAGGTTTGATCCCTGGGTTGGGAAGATCCCCTGGAGGAGGGCATGGCAACCCACTCGTTTTCTTGCCTGGAGAATCCCATGGACACAAGAGCCTGGTGGGCCACAGTCCATGCGGTCGAAAGAGTCTGACACAACTGAAGCAACTTAGCACACATACACACACACTCCTATAGTAGGGAGCATATAAGAATCACCAAGGGAGCCTTCTTGAAAGTTAAATACCTCACTCACATCCATCCCAAGTTTCTGTTAGGTCTTTCCAAGAAGAGAAAAAAAAAAAAAAAAAAAAAAGAAAAAAGTTGACATGTCCAGAGTTTGATAAACTCCCACTGTGACTCTGTTACTTCCTTTTTCCATTTATATTCAGAAAACCTACTTTTCTCACAACACTCAAGGGAGCTAGTGATTGAAAATGTGACAATATGACAATATTCCCATTATTTCTGGTAACTCTCCAAGGGACAGAATTCAAGGGAGTTCTTTTCTGGTCCAGCATTTTGTGATAAATTCATCCTCCTTGGGCTGACCACTTCTATAGACGAAAAGGGACAAACTAGATTTATTTACCTGAAAAACCAATTTCCCAGCTTGTCCTTGCAGAGAGATCTAGTGGATTTAGTAAGTCTAATTTCTTTGAGATGGCAGTGAGACTCGCATAAATTTTAAGGTTCTTTCTTAAGTCACCTTTCAGACTCTCATGTTTCATCACCATATCAAAATCCTGGACAATGGACCCTGTAAACCAATATAACTCCCAAGAGGTACATCAAAACCATAGCCAGCCTGGGGGCTACTGGAACCACTGTGTCACTCATCGTTCCCTTTCAGGCTGAACTACAGGAATTTTCTGGCAATTCCATTTAATTTCTGTTCATGGAGTAGCATTTAAAGCTGGAGAAACAGTAAATGTTTACCACCAAGTCTTTAGAAAAATGCATTTAACTTACTTCCAACCCAACTAAACTGAAAGTCAACTTTGAGTCAGTTTTTCTATAATTTTCAGGAAAGATACCAATATTTTAAATGAGAAGATCAAGGAGTATGCTTTATTGAGTAATAGATATGAATTTTGATAGAAAATTTAACAAAATGTACACAATTCAAGTTCCATGATGCTTATACTTTTTCTAGTTATAAATGACTTTTGTAGATAGATGAAAATTTATTTCCTTACTTCTTTCAACGAGCCTATATATTAGACCCACCAAAGGAATGCTTGTTGTGTTACATAACTCACAACAACTTAATTACGAAGCCAAATGGCCATACTGAGTAGCCAAAGAAAAAATGGAGAGGGGGAGGAAAACACAAAAAATTCAATTGCCAATGGTTTACAATTTACAATTAAATTTACAATTTAATTGTCAAATTTACAATTGTCAACTTTATAATTAAAGAATGTAAATGACATAGGGATTTTATACATGTTTTTCTTTATTCTTTCCTGTTTAACCGTATTGACAGAATGAAATCACTTAATTAGCCTGAGATTAGATCTAATATTATATAGGAGTGTATTTTTTGTAAAGGGATAGTTGATAGAAGAGAGTTAGAAAGGCCTGTGATCAAATCCAACCTCTGGTTCTATTTCTTACAAAAGTGCATAGTTCAAAATCCCTAATGAGCACTTCTCTCCTCTGTAAATGGCCTTAAATATACCTCCTTGCACAGTGACAATATTGTACATATAGACCTATCAGATGATAAGTACCCAGTTCCTGCTAGTTCAGTTACTAAAACATCACTTGCAGGTGCTCAGCAATACTGACCTGTTCACACTTGGCCTTGTAATGTGGTATCTACTCTTCTGCTGAGTTAGCTATGTGAAGTCAGTCTTTCTCCACACACTTCACTTTGGTCTGAAGTTTGCAAACTGTTCTCAGTTTACAGCTTTTTAAACTTCTCTCATTGCTGTTGTCCATGTGGAATAGCAAAACAACAGTATTTATCTCCAGTCCAATTTAACTCTTAGTATTTTCAGTGTCTTCTATTAACCCATACATCTACTTATTATTTATTAGTGGATAGAGCACAATGTTTATGGGAAAAATATATTAAATAAAATCCTACCTTAATGCCAAAGAGGAATCACTGCCAATCTATTAAAAAGAAGAAAACATTAAGTTGAATGAGAAAGTCATGGTTCATTCACATCTGTCTACAGTTTTTTTTCTAATGTCATTTAGGGGTAAATTTTTAGGCTACTTTGCTTTTTGAATGTTTGTGATGCGTTAACTCTATACCTGAAATTACAAAGTGTCTTATAATAATACTGTGGAGTCTTCTATATTCCTCATGGCTGGAGCTAAGTTTCACCACATTCTAATAAGAATTCTATGGTCACCTGAGACCATTGCCCCTTGATACTACTTGGAATTTCTTCCTTTCCATTAAATACCAGGAAGATTGTTCTCTGTGGACCCAGAACTCATTGTGACATTCACAAAACATTGTTTTTATTCTGATGTAGCATCTTGATTATTCAATAAAGTTTGTTCTTGTTTGAAAAAAAAAATCAAGTAACTGAAATTCAACTTCTTCAAATATATTTTGAAATATGATTATATCATATTTTTTAAAAGTCCTACTTAATATCAAGTCCCACAGGTATCCTGTCCTATATACAAGGCTAGAGATAGGCCAGTCATATAGGGTATTGCCTAGGGAATCAGTCAGAAGAAAGATGGAAAAGAAAAAGAACACAAAGAATGATTCTGATAATAGCATTCTCATGAAGTAAATCTTCTATAGAAGGCCATGCTGAAGAGGAAAATCCATTGTAACTGAAATCTTCATTTTCTGCAGTGCCATTCAAAATTTTTTCCAGTACTTCATGAAATTTTGAAGACATAAAGTCATTCTGAAACAATTATACTGTTAGCATCTGTATACGCACTACCTAGAGAATTTGTAGTATCTACTGTTGTATAAGAAAGTGTTGCAGGGAAGGGCCAATTCTGACTCCATGACGGATCTGTTTCACTGACTTTAACCTTTGTTTTTTGCTGTTTCTGTTACTATAATCATACATAATAGTCTGCTTCAGGGAACCCTGCTCTTTCACCTGATTGGTTTTTTTAGTTATAATTTAAAACATTTTTTTAATTGGAGGAAAATTGCTTTAAAGCGTTGTGATGGCTTCTGCCATACAACAATGCAAATCAGCCATAATTATCTCCCTCTTGAGCCTCTTTCCCCTCCTCCCACTCTACTCCCCTAAGTCATCATAGAGCACCTGGCTGGACTCCCTGTGTTATACAGTAACATATCACCAGCTATCTATTTTACACATGTAGTATATATACGTTTATGTTACTTTCTCCATTCGCCCCACTCTCCCTTCCCCCACTGGGTCCATAAGACTGTTCTCTATAGTTGCCTCTTCATTCCTTCATAGCAAATAGGCTCACCAGTTCTGTTTTTCTAGATTCATATACATGTGTTAATATGGAATACTTGTTTTCCTCTTTCTGACTTACTTCACTCTGTACAACAGGTTCTAGGTTCATCCACCTCACTAGAACTGACTTAAAATTTTTTTTTTCTTTAAATGGCTGAGCATTAGAGAAAAACATAGGCAGTACACTCTTTGACATAAATCACAGCAAGATTCTGTTCATGTGATTGTTAAACTAAGGTGCCTTTGTTTGGCTCACAGGGAGATAATCTGACCCTGCCCACCTGTGAATGGCTATAAGAATCAGTTCAGTTCACTTTGGTCACTTAGTTATGTCTGACTCTTTGCGAGCCCATGGATTGCAGCACACCAGGCCTCCCTGTCCATCACCAACTCCTGGAGCTTGCTCAAACTCATGTCCATCAAGTCAGTGATACCATCCAATAATCTCATACTCTGTTGTCTCCTTCTCCTCCCATCTTCAGTCTTTCCTAGCATCAGGGTCTCTTCAAATGAGTCAGTTTTTCGCCTCATGTGGTCAAAGTATTAGAGTTTCAACTTCAGCATCAGGGCTTCCAATGAATATTTGGGACTAATTTCCTTCAGGATGGACTATTTGGATCTCCTTGCAGTCTAAGGGACTCTCAAGAGTCTTCTCCAACACCACAGTTCAAAAGCATCAATTCTTCAGCACTCAGCTTTCTTTACAGTCCAACTCTCACATCCATACATGACTACTGGAAAATCATAGCTTTGACCATTGTAAGAATAAAGAGATCAATACATCCCCTCCCCAAGATTGGCCATTCCAGGAAATATCTGCAAGATAATGGCCTTTTTACTTTACTTTCTCAACTTTTCCTACTCTTTTGAAGGGGGTCTCTCTCTAGACCCCCTACAAGATGGTTACTTTGAGAAGAACCTGGCATCTAGACCACTCTCCAACAAGATGGTTATTTTGAGACATTAGTCTGCCATCTTCTTGGTCATCCAGCTTTCCAAATAAAGTCATATTCCTTGCCTCAACACCTTGTCTCTTTATTGACATGTCATACAGATTTATTAGCCTGTCATGCAGTGAGCATAGCGAGCTTGAACTCAGTAATAAACATACCACAAAACTTACTGGACTTAACTAAATTCATGCAGACATGGCTCAACAGGGATAATAGAAACATTGGCTATCTTGTTCATTATCAGATCTGGCTGCTTATGCTGGCTGTTGTCTGGGATCTTAAATGGGGATTCAGCCTTTCTGCATGTGCATGGTGATGGATTCTGTAGGTGAGCATTTTATGAGAGCCAAGTGGACACCATACCACCTTTTATTCTCTATTGCACTTGCACTGCATTCTTTTCATTCAGAAAACTTTGAAGTACTATCAGTTTTAGGACATTTAAATAGATTCCAACTCTTGATGGGACAGTGACAAAGTTCTGGAATAGCATCTGAAACTGGAATTACTGCTCTCATTATTTTGGAAAATACTTTATGCCATTCATTAATATTTTATTATCTTTTGTTTGTCTCATCTTCTTGTACTTTATCCATCTATTAGTTTATCTGATTTTATGAACATGTCAAAGGAAATTACAGGCATCAGTACACTTCCTAAGTACTTTTGTACTCATATCAATAATTAGAGTTCAATACTTTTTACAAGTTATGCTTTATGCAATTTTACAGAAATTTACATAAAGTGAAATATGCTAATCTTAAGTGTATAATCAATATATAGTGGGAAATACATTAAGCTCTGTAACTCAGACACCTCTCATCATACAGAACACTACATCAGCCCAGGAAATTTCCCCACACCCCTCTCAAGTTAGTTGGAGATCTCCCATATAGAGGTATTCATTATTCTGATGATTTTTTTTTCACCCAGGCTTAGCATTGCAGGTTCTAGACTTTCATACAAATGGAATCATACAGTATGCCCTGTTGTTTTATAAGGCTTCACAGGTGGTTTTTTTTTTTTTTTAAATTTCCCCCAGTATATACAAGGCAACTGATTTTTTTTTTCATATTTGGTGGTACTTATCGGTTTTCTCTCCAAAATGGAACAATAAACTTGACAAAACCATCACATAGTCATCAGAAACCAGTCATCGAGCTCAGCCAAGCTCACCTGACGTCTCTATGTAACTAATTAGTACTCGATAGCTGGTGGCAAAAGGAAAGGACCACTTTCACGTGGAAGGAAGGACAAGCCAAGACAATACCACTAGTGTCTATGAGGCATGGAAGGCAGCTGATTTTTGTATGTTGATTTTATATCCTGAAACTTTACTAAATTAACTTATTAATTCTATCAAATTTTTTGTGGAGTCTTTAGTATTTTCCACATATAAGGTCATGCCACCTGAAAATAGAGACAATTTACATTTTCCTTTCAATTTGGATGCCTTTTAAATGTTGTCTAATTTCTCTTGATAGAATTTAAAGGATTATAAATTGAATGGGTTAGGGTTAGGCATCCTTGACTTTTTCCCGATATTAGAGGTAAAACTTTCAGTTTTTCACTGGTGAGTATGATTTTAGCTGTGGGCTTGTCATATGTAACCTTTCATCATGTTGAGGTACATTGGCTTCATACATAATTTGTTGAGAGTTTTAGATCATGAAAGGATGCTGAATTTCACTGAATGCTTTTTTTGCATCTATGGAGATGATATGATTTTTATCCTGCATTCTGTTAATATAGTATATCACATTATCAATCAATAAAATGAAAAGGCAAACTATGGAGTGGAAGAAATACTTGCTAACCACATATCTGATAATGTACCAAATATATAAGGAAATCATAAATCAGTGGACTTCCCTGGTGGCTCAGTTCGTAAGGAATCTGCCTGTAATGTGGGAGACCTGGGTTAGATCCCTGGATTGGGAAGAATCCCTGGAGAAGGGCACTTCAGTATTCTTGCCTGGAGAATCTCCATGGACAGAGGAACCTAGAGGGCTATAGTCGATGGGGTAGCAAAAAGTCAGACATGACTGAGTGACTAAGCACATAAATCAGTAGAAAAAGAAAATTAAATAACTTGATTAAAATGTCATTAAAGGAATGAAAAGGCATTTCTCCACAGAAGATATACAAATAGCCAACAGCATTATGAAAAGGTGCTTAATATCATTAATCATCAGGAAAGTGCAAAGTAAAACCATAATGAGATACCACCTCACTCCTTGTATGGTTAGGGCACTCAGAATAGCTCTTCTCTTGTTCTTTGTACATCCTCTGTTGGATCAATGTCTGCCTCACCTACACCCCAGTTATAAGACTGACCTTCCTGTGTACTTGCCCCAGGCTAAGGTTACTACTTAATATTTGATGTTTAGTATTCAGTTCAGTTTCTCAGTTGTGTCTGACTCTTTGTGACCCCATGAATTGCAGCACGCCAGGCCTCCCTGTCCATCACCAACTCCCGGAGTTCACTCAGACTCACGTTCATTGAGTCCGTGATGCCATTCAGCCATCTCATCCTCTGTCATCCCCTTCTTCTCCTACCCCAATCCCTCCCAGCATCAGAGTCTTTTCTAATGAATCAACTCTTCACATGAGGTGGCCGAAGTACTGGAGTTTCAGCTTTAGCATCAGTCCTTCCAATGAACACCCAGGGCTGATCTCCTTTAGAATGGACTGGTTGGATCTCCCTGCAGTCCAAGGGACTTTCAAGAGTCTTCTCCAACACCACACTTCAAAAGCATCAATTCTTCAGGACTCAGCTTTCTTCACAGTCCAACTCTCACACCCATACATGACCACTGGAAAAACCATAGCCTTGACTAGATGGACCTTTGTTGGCAAAGTAATGTCTTTGCTTTTGAATATGCTGTGTAGGTTGGTCATAACTTTCCTTCCAAGGAGTAAGCGTCTTTTAATTTCATGGCTGCAATCACCATCTGCAGTGATTTTGGAGCCCCAAAATACAAAGTTTGCCACTGTTTCCCCATCTATTTCCCATGAAGTGATGGGACCAGATGCCATGATCTTCGTTTTCTGAACGTTGAGCTTTAAGCCAACTTTTTCACTCTCCTCTTTCACTTTCATCAAAAGGCTTTTGAGTTCCTCTTCACTTTCTGTCATAAGGGTGGTATCATCTGCATATCTGAGGTTATTGATATTTCTCCTGGCAGTCTTGATTCCAACTTGTGCTCCTTCCAGCAGAGCGTTTCTCATGATGTACTCTGCATATAAGTTAAATAAGCAAGGTGACAATATACAGCCTTGATGTACTCCTTTTCCTATTTGGAACCAGTCTGTTGTTCCATGTCCAGTTCCAACTATTGCTTCCTGACCCGCACATAGATTTCTCAAGAGGCAGGTCATGTGGTCTGGTATTCTCATCTCTTTCAGAATTTTCCAGTTCGTGTTTAGTATTACTTGACCTTAAATAACAAAGTAAACTTATAATCAATATTTAGCTTTAGGATAATTCATTATTTGTACTTTCAGTAACTACCAGTTGAAAGTACACAAAAATGTGATAAAAAGAAATGATTAGTTCAGAATTGACAGAAACCTTAAAGAATACTTGTTTTTATTTGAAGTAAGTTGTTTCATACTCACTTGAGAATATAATAATGACCTCTGGTGCTTTTGAATTCACACTTGAATCTCTAAAATCTTCAGAGACTTATCCCTAAAGACAAGCAATAATGAAAGATAGGATGCCTGCTATATAACAATGACTGAATTTATTGCTATAAATGAATAAATTCTTATTTCAAGAGGTAAGACTTTGCTTCATGAATTAACCTGTTGTACTGAGTTTCATTTACTGTTTGACAATATTTTACCCTAAAGTTGCATCTGTACTCACAAGCTCAGGCAGAGGTAATCCAGCAGTCAGCTAGCAAGTAACATTAGCTGAATGAACCAAAGTTTCTACAGTCTATTTAGTGCATATAAACAGGCATAATTCAAGGTACTAGGATTCATCATTTTCCACCCATAAGATCAGAAGCCCACATGGTCTTTTGACACCATCTACACTTGGCACTCAGTCATTAAACTAATAGATTCAGTAGCTTTGAGATGCTTTGCAGATTTACTATTTGTAAATGTTTTGTGGAAAGATTTTCTTTGTTTATTGCTCTGCAGACTTTAACTGACAGGCAACCAGAGACTTTGGACAAAGTCAACAAAATGAATCCAGAAAATCTGGAGATGAAGCTAGGTAAACTTTCTTTCAGGCTGAAATTGTATTCAGTTGTATATCATGTTGAAAATAACATTATTTTGTTTCACAGTACTCCATGAGCAAAGGAGCCTGGTGGGCTATAGTCCATGGGGCTGCAAAGAGTTGGACATGACTAAGTGACTGAGCACACACAGACCTCATCCATAACTTCAATTTGAAATTTCTCTCTATTTCTTCTATTGTATTTCTCCTTTCAAAGACATGGTCTTGTTTTACTGATAGAAAATGTAAATATTGTGACTAACTAGGCACCTTGTTTATACATTAGCTGTCAGAAAGTGGAAAGGTAATTTGTTATCCACCCTTATCCAAGAGATATGACTTCATCTTAAGTATTATTTAATTTCATTTAGAGTGTAGTTTCTAAAGGAATGGACTGGCTTCAAACTACCCGAGATCCACATTTTGATTCTACCACTTGCTGTATAAACTTAGGTAAGTTTCTTAACATTATCAAAGTCAGTTTCTTCTTCTAAAAATAAAAGTACTTAATATTATTTCATGGAAACTAAAAATAGAACTTAATATAAAAACTCTTAATATTATGCCCATCATTAATTAAGCATTTTATAAATATTAGCTATTGCATTCCCTTAA
>SJYC01008506.1:0-14481 GCA_006408675.1 Madoqua kirkii
CTTACATAGGTGGTTTTTTTGATGCTTCTTCCTTTACTATTTCCTTCTGTTTTTTACTTTTCTGTGGACCAAATCGAGTCAATCATTTTTTCTGTGATTTTGCTCCTTTGGTTGAACTCTCCTGTTCTGACATCAGTATCCCTGCAGTTGTCACCTCATTTACAGCTGGCTCCATCATTGTGATCACAGTGACCATCATAGCTGTATCCTACATCTACATCCTCATCACCATCCTCAAGATGCGCTCCACCGAGGGGCGCCACAAGGCCTTCTCCACCTGCACGTCCCACCTCACAGCAGTCACTCTGTTCTATGGGACCATCACATTCATTTACGTGATGCCCAAGTCCAGCTACTCAACTGACCAGAACAAGGTGGTGTCTGTGTTCTACATGGTGGTGATCCCCATGTTGAACCCCCTCATCTACAGCCTCAGGAACAATGAGATTAAGGGGGCTCTGAAGAGACAGCTTGTCAGAAAAATACTTTCTTAGTGAAGTCTGTTATTTTGTAGGAATTAATATAATGAAATACCATAAATATAATAATAAAAAGAAATTGAATAGTTGTGCTCCAAATATAATGGTCCATATGTAATTAGCCAATGTGGAGCTTCTTGATGAAGGTAGAAGATGGATTTTCTGAAACCAAATCATTAATCAGAGGCTCAAGATTGCCAGGAGAAATATCAATAATTTCAGATACACAGATGACACCACCCTTATGGCAGAAAGTGAAGAAGAACTCAAAAGCCTCTTGATGAAAGTGAAAGTGGAGAGTGAAAAAGTTGGCCTAAAAAACGAAGATCATGGTATCTGGTCCCATCACTTCATGGGAAACAGGAGGGGAAACAGTGGAAACAGTGTCAGACTTTATTTTGGGGGGCTCCAAAATCACTGCAGATGGTGACGGCAGCCATGAAATTAAAAGACATTTACTCCTTGGAAGAAAAGTTATGACCAACCTAGATAGCATATTCAAAAGCAAAGACATTACTTTGCTCACAAAGGTCCATCTAGTCAAGGCTATGGTTTCCCCTGTGGTCACGTATGGATGTGAGAGTTGGACTATGAAGAAGGCTGAGCACTGAAGAATTGATGTTTTTGAAGTGTGGTGTTGGAGAAGACTCTTGAGAGTCCCTTGGACTGCAAGAAGATCCACCCAGTCCATTCTGAAGGAGATCAACCCTGGGATTTTTTGGAAGGAATGATGCTAAAACCGAAATTCCAGTACTTTGGCCACCTCATGAGAAGAGCTGACTCATTGGAAAGGACTCTGTTGCTGGGAGGCATTGGGGGCAGGAGGATAAGGGGACGACAGAGGATGAGATGGCTGGATGGCATCACGGACTCGATGGACGTGAGTCTGAGTGAACTCCGGGAGTTGGTGATGGACAGGGAGGCCTGGCATGCTGCGATTCATGGGGTTGCAAACAGTCGGACATGACTGAGTGACTGAACTGAAATGAATAGTAAGTTCTCTTTAATAAAGCAAAATTGAAGTTATCATAACAAACATATTTGTTCCTATGTAAGAAACACTTGATATGCTAAAAATTCTTTGAAAATTGTATTCATACCTTTTCAAAAGACATTCTCTGCTGTAAGTTAGGGGTTTTGTCCTTTCAAACCTTTCAGACTATGTCCATCTTCAGCAGCAGCTTACCCTGAAATAAACATGATAATTATAGTTATGACTAAATACATTCTGTGCGGAGATGACCAAATAGAACCAGACAGTAAAACTACTGGAGACCTTCTTCTTTCAGGAAGTTTATCTTCTAGCAGTGGGACTTTTGGACCCATAAATTCTGGTCTGTGTTCTTAATCTTTGGTGCCAGCCTAGTCATAGAGGATCCATTAAAGAAAAGGATGAGATGCCCCTGTCCAAACCAACTGTGAATTCTTCTTTCAGGTCAGATCAAAACAGGTGACTTCTCTGTATAAGATAAGCAGGGTTTCTGAATTCCTAGGGAGTAAGTAGGCAAACTCTAATTCCTAGGGAGTGTTCATAGTCAGATGCACATCCTACTAAGAAAGCTTGAGAGAAATAGACTGTTTCCCCTATGAAATTTATCTGTGTATACTGATGACTATCATATTTATTTCTCTTTCCCTGTCTTCTAAACCTTCAGACAGAAATATTTTTATTTGTTGACTCTCAAGCACAAATTATCTGAAACTAAACTAATTATATCCTTATACCTCCAACTTGCTCCCCTCCAAATGTTCCATACCTCAGTAAGGAGCACCATCATTCAATCAACATATTGACTGATTCAGAAACCTTAATTGATTTCTTTTTTCACCTTCAAACATCTACATTTAACTACCAAGTCTTTATATTCTGAGTCCTAGATTTTTCTATTTCTCTCTACTTTCACTATCAGCAGCTCTATTTCCAGCAATTAATTTTACATTTTATAATAATACTCTTGATAGCTAATTTTAGGTGTTAATTTGAGTGACCAGTTGTTTGGTCAAACACCAGTCCAGATGTTGCCATGAAGGTATTTTTATATATGGTTAAAGGAGATCTGTCTTGGGTGTTCTTTGGAAGGAATGATGCTAAAGCTGAAACTCCAGTACTTTGGCCACCTCATGTGAAGAGTTGACTCATTGGAAAAGACTCTGATGCTGGGAGGGATTGGGGGCAGGAGGAGAAGGGGACAACAGAGGATGAGAACTTACCCTGAAATAAACATGATAATTATAGTTATGACTAAATACATTCTGTGCGGAGATGACCAAATAGAACCAGACAGTAAAACTACTGGAGACCTTCTTCTTTCAGGAAGTTTATCTTCTAGCAGTGGGACTTTTGGACCCATAAATTCTGGTCTGTGTTCTTAATCTTTGGTGCCAGCCTAGTCATAGAGGATCCATTAAAGAAAAGGATGAGATGCCCCTGTCCAAACCAACTGTGAATTCTTCTTTCAGGTCAGATCAAAACAGGTGACTTCTCTGTATAAGATAAGCAGGGTTTCTGAATTCCTAGGGAGTAAGTAGGCAAACTCTAATTCCTAGGGAGTGTTCATAGTCAGATGCACATCCTACTAAGAAAGCTTGAGAGAAATAGACTGTTTCCCCTGTGAAATTTATCTGTGTATACTGATGACTATCATATTTATTTCTCTTTCCCTGTCTTCTAAACCTTCAGACAGAAATATTTTTATTTGTTGACTCTCAAGCACAAATTATCTGAAACTAAACTAATTATATCCTTATACCTCCAACTTGCTCCCCTCCAAATGTTCCATACCTCAGTAAGGAGCACCATCATTCAATCAACATATTGACTGATTCAGAAACCTTAATTGATTTCTTTTTTCACCTTCAAACATCTACATTTAACTAACAAGTCTTTATATTCTGAGTCCTAGATTTTTCTATTTCTCTCTACTTTCACTATCAGCAGCTCTATTTCCAGCAATTAATTTATACATTTTATAATAATACTCTTGATAGCTAATTTTAGGTGTTAATTTGAGTGACCAGTTGTTTGGTCAAACACCAGTCCAGATGTTGCCATGAAGGTATTTTTATATATGGTTAAAGGAGATCTGTCTTGGGTGTTCTTTGGAAGGAATGATGCTAAAGCTGAAACTCCAGTACTTTGGCCACCTCATGTGAAGAGTTGACTCATTGGAAAAGACTCTGATGCTGGGAGGGATTGGGGGCAGGAGGAGAAGGGGACAACAGAGGATGAGATGGCTGGATGGCATCACTGACTTGATGGACATGAGTTGAGTGAACTCTGGGAGTTGGTGATGGACAG
Source organism: Madoqua kirkii (assembly GCA_006408675.1). Lineage (NCBI taxonomy): Eukaryota > Metazoa > Chordata > Mammalia > Artiodactyla > Bovidae > Madoqua > Madoqua kirkii. Next base: position 3,778 of record SJYC01008506.1, read on the forward strand.
GGAGGCCTGGCATGCTGCAGTTCAGGGGGTTGCAAATAGTCAGACACAACTGAGCGACTGAACTGAACTGAATATTTATATCAATAGACTTGAGTAAAGTAGATTATCCTCCATTATATGGATGTCCTTTGTTTAATCAGTTGAATGCCTTAAGAGGGAAAACATAGCTCTCTTGGAAAAGAGGGACTCTGCTTTCAGTCTGCTTTGATTTCAATACTATGCCTTCAGCTCTTACCAGAATTTCCACTCTGTTGGACTGCCTGTTGATTTTGGAATTGACAGTTTCCACAATCATGTAAGCTAACTTCTTAAAATAAATCATTTTAATCTATCTCTCTACCTATCTATCATCTATCTACTAGAGGCAAAAAAAAAATCTTGAATGTGCCCTATTTTATTTTTCTTTCTTTTTACTCTTATCTTGGTCCTCAAACACTCAAACCCTAGAAATAAATAAATTGGTCTTTAAAATCCTTAAGCAAGTCCATACTACTTTCTGCCTCAGGACCTTCTCACATGCAGTAACTCTACCTGAATGCATTTTCCCCCCTCATCAGGGTAATACCCACTTAGACCATAGGCACCAACCTAAGTGCTTTTCTCATTCTTTTTGGAAATCTTGAGACCTCAGGCCAAATAAGTACATCTATTATCTCCCCATAGAAACCTGCATATTTTCTTCAGAATGCTCAGTGCACCTGCAGTTACAGATTAAGCATATATTTTCTCCAAAACATTGAAAGTCGTATATAGACATTCCAATGTCTTTATCCTTTCCCCATGCATCTAATTTCCACACAGTTCTTGGAACATAGCAAGCATAAATGCACATTCCAAATGAAAAAATAAAAATGAACAGATGGTTGAATAAAGCTTTTGCTCTAACATGAACCACTGACTATGTTGCCTTTTAATCTGTTGAATGTCAGCCTGAGTCAAGTGATTGAATGTTTGTGTCTGATCCTGTTAAAACTCTGACAGGTTTTTACACATCCCTTGCTCACCAAAATTATGTCACTGCCTTGACAATGTTTAACTCATTTGGCAACTAGAATTCCAGGCTAGTTTAGTGAAATTTTTGTAGCTAACCTCTGCTGAATAATGTCTCCCTTAAGTCTCCTCATGGTAGGAGAATTAGAAAATATACAAGTCAAATGTTAGTAATAGTAGCAGTGGTAAAAGTATTAGCAAAGGAACTAACAGTATGAGACTATATACTACCTTCCAGTTACTGTTCCCAGTGATTTACAAGCATTAACCCAATTAATCCTCAGAACAACAAACTTTTTTTTCCCCAATGTGTATTTTACATAGGATGTTACTGATGCATATAAAGATTAAGCAAAAGCTCAAGTCATGAATATCCTCTTATTAATCTGATTTCTCTTAAGACGCATACTTTCTCTGGAGGGGCAGAATGAGGGGCTCTTTGAAAATATTTCACCACTACAGGACTCTCATTTGACTCTGACACATTTCATTCTAGCCAACTCTCTGTTCAAAGTAAGTGTGCAAACTTCTGTAGCTGGATATGTTAAGCTAACTTGTGTTATACCAAATTTCTAGCACAAAATAAGAAGGTATATATGGCTGCACCATGCAGCATGTGAGACCTTAGTCCCCTGCCCAGGGATTGAACACGTGCTCCCTGCATTAGAAGCACAGACTGCTAGGAAAGTCCCAGAAAGTGGATAAACATTGATAAATGTTTGAAGGCATAGATTTCTGGTTCTGTTAAAAATGAAGCTCTATTCCCCTTAGGTCCTCCCTCTTATTGTTAAAAATAATCCTGGATGCAACCCAGCAAACAGGCATAGGGAGACTCTAAAAAAGACAAAGAAGAAGGAAGACTCTAGGACTTTGAGATTTGAGGAACAACACAGTTTGAGTCCCTGTGTTTCCATATTGCTTCTGTGTACCCTGGAGAGGATGCTGCCTCCCCAGACTGCCAAGAGACATAGACAAAAAAAAGCTCCAAGAAAATCCTATTCCTTTTAGTCAAAGAACAAGGAAAAGAGAGGCCTCAAGAGAACAGAAAACCTTCTGGTAATATGTGCCCTACTCTAGATAAACACTGATGGAAAAATCATACCTGCCTCCCTACCCTCAGTGTTGGTGGGGCCAAAAAGGGAACTGACCTTCATCCTACCCACTGTCTGATTCCCTTGCCAGAGCATGGTCAGTGAGGCACAGGGGAGAAAAGAACCTCCCCTGTCATTTGGCAGCAATGAGACTTAAGGAGGGAGTGTGAAGTGGGGCTAATAGTCCTCTTCTCACTTATATCCAATCCTACTTGTAAAGGGGAGCCCAGTGACGAGATGAGCTTCTACCCTGCTGCAACTACAAAGCAGTGTGAACCAGCTCTCTACTTCCCTAGGGACAATCGGGATCAACAAAGTGCTGGCCTTACTTAGAGAGTCAGCATCAGATCACTACTGGGGAAAAGACAGCAGGGCAGTGAGTGGACCTGAGCCCTCACGTTATTCATATGCAAGGAGGCAGGGAAAGTCAGCACTCCATTTTTGCAAGAGCTGTGTCAGTGGTGCTCAGCAGGAAGCTGTACACATGCACGCACCCCTAGTAGTTGCAGTGACACCTAAACAAGGGGACTTCCTCCTAAAAAGGATTGAATATGACCCAGAGTCTCATAATACAATATCCTAAATGTTTATGATACAATAAAAAAAAATCACTGTCATACCAGATGTTGGATTTCTGAATACCGGATATATTAAGTCACTATGTCAAAAACAGTGAAGAGCTACATACTACTGTGGGAGGAAATTCAAGCTCCCCAACAGGATATTTGATGTTCATCACAAACGGGTCCCTAGACATTGCTCCTGGCTCTGTTTCCACTACATCCCTCTCTGCCCTCTACACCCACATCAGACAATAGCCCTCTCTTTCTCCAAATACATGGTGATCCCTCATGAGGCTGTGCCTTTGCAAATGGTGTTTCCTCGGTCTCCTCTGCAGTCCCTCTTCTTACTCTATTAGACTTTTACTCAGTTTTCAGGCTCTAGCTTGAATGACTTGATTCCTCATCCTCTCATCACCCACATTTTCTAGGTTCCAGAATTCTAACTAAACTATGTCTCCTGCATTCTACTCTGGCATGTATTTGGATTTTTGCCACCGCCTCTTCCAGACCTGACCTCCACCTCCTACCACTTTTTCTATATCAAATTTGCAATCAAGCTACATCTTTTCAACATGCTTTAGCTAGCCTTTGCTTATACACTAGATAAGTCTCATAACTTCTAAACCTCATTGCATGCTTCAGTTATGCCATCTCATATACCCTTGTGGCTATCCTGAGAGATAAGTGCTATTATTATGACCATGTTTGTAGTGAAGCAAGTATGGCCTAGAGAGTCACTTACTTTACCAGGGTGATACAGCCAGTCAGTGTACATGTATAACAGACACAGCAAGAGTCTGGAGAGTGTCTGGAGACCCATTGGCATGGCTAACTGATACGAAGGCCTCCTTCACTGCAAACACCCTAGCACAGCATTCAAGGTCTTATCCGCAGCCTCTTTTCCTGCCACTGAAACTGAGCAGGACCCTGCAGGGTTTCCCTAGAGTCAGACTCCACCCTTTTCCTCCACCTGCCTCTTGTTGGTAGAAAAACTTTAGGCTCCTAGGCCTTCCTTGAGTTTCAAAGAGCAAATTTAATCAGAGAAGTATGAAAATGCAGAAACGAGAGTCAAGCAAGACAAAATAATAATAGTTTATTTACAAGCATAATAAGATAGAGTCAAGGACTTTTAAGTTCCTCCTCAGGAGCTACAGATATTTTTCTGAGCTTCATCCTTGAGTTGTTTTGCAAATACTAAAGCTCCCACCAGAGGGAAGAAGTTAACTGCATAGAAAAGCAGCATACAGACCCAGAAAAGTTGGAATCAGAAGGCTGATGAAACATCACCTTATTACCTCACCACCTCCAATCAGAAGGTTGTACACAAGCTGATCATGCACTCTGCGACCCTCTCTCTTGCCTTGTCTTTAAAGAGCCTTCTTGGAACCATCATAGTTCAGATCCTTTGAGTATGAGCTGCCCATTCTTACTGCTTGAGCCCCACACTGGCCACTTGCAATCAACACCATACTTCTCTTCATCTGGTGTCAGCATGTGGGCTTTACTGCTAGCAGACTAGAAGACTCAAGTTTGGTTCAGTAATTGTCCATATATAGAACATTCCCCTGTTTCCCAAACATCATACATCCTTCATGGTTTCTACTTTGCACAAATTATTTTCTCTAACCTGCAATGCCCTTCCTTTTTTTTTTGTCAGCTAAAAGTCTAGCATTTCTAATGAATCATTAAACGGCACTTTCCTACTAACCCTAACCCCTCCCCACTCAAAAAACGAAAAACTTTGGAATGCTTTCCACAGAAGTCTATCCAGTTTCCCTAGTTTGGTTAGTGACTTCTCCCAAAGTCACATTACGTTTTCTTGAGACAGGGTTCTCCTCGCTTTCTTCTTCTCCTTCTGCTCCTCCTCCTGTTTCATTTTTTAAAGTTTAACTCATATACTAGACAGGTAGAGATCAGTTTCAAAATTTTGCATCCTCCATTAGGCAGCCTAAGTCTAGTGAATGTAGGCTTTTGAGTAAGGTTATTTCAGTGACTGTAGGAAAAATGAAATTATTTTTTCACCAGAAAGCCTCTCATGTTTATTATTTGGGTGCATTTCCTAATTCCTCTATAATTTATTTTTGGTTTATTTAAAATTTATTGTATTTATACTAAAGTAATTGGCTGCTCTCTAAGTAGGTATTAAGAATCTTGTCACCTAGTAATGTGAATGCTGAATGGAAGTTTTATATGTATCTCTTAACAGAAATAACGATGGCAAAAAATTCAACAAACTACTGAAAATGCTACTACATAGGGACAAAGAGGATGAGACCAGCATTTTGTCAAGTTAGAAAATTTACTGTAGAATCAAATCACACTTGAACTACAACAGCGGTCATCTACTAAGAGGCACATTAGACTTGCTAAGGGAGCTGTGTCAAAAAAACAATACATCTCTACTATATTTACAACAAGTTCTTGGCAGATCTTCAGAAAAAGGAAATCTTCAGCATATGAGGGTACATATACTCTGCATATTCTTTCTCACTAATTTTGGTTGAGAACTTTTGACTTGTATGATACTTTTCTTGCATTTTGATGTGAAGCTCTGGTCTTGAAAAAATACTATTCTAGTAGTACAGTAATGATGGAGGATGATGTTAAGATGACATTATCTGGATTCTTCTTGATCACCCTGGAGGCACTGGAGACAAGATGCCTGACCATCTTTTCAGCCCCCTGTTTGTTTTTTGCAAGCATTATTCTCTTTACTGTGATGACTTTTGCCCTGAGTTTGCCATCCTAGTCTTTGTCTGAAGTTCTTCAAAGCTTCCCCAATACTGTTTCCTGGGTTCCAACTCTACCAGGAATAGAGACTTGACAAAATTCCTAGATTATCCATGCCCGTATTTTCTTCAATATATCCCAACATGTTATTTACATCTACAGGTACATGATCATTAAAAGACAGAATATTAATTTGTATAGATGAATAAAACTAAAATTCCCACAATCTACAGAAGGAAAATAATGTTCTAGTCTCATAAATCATACCAATGTTTTCTTAGGCCATTCTCTCAAGTCAACAGATATAAAAGCAAAAATAAACAAATGGGACCTAATTAAACTCAAAAACTTTTGCATAGCAAAGAGAACCATAAACAAAATGAAAAGACAACTCCTAGAATCAGAGAAAATATTTGCAAATGATGCGAGTGACAAGGGCTTAATTTCCAAAATATACAAATAGCTAATACATTTCAATAACAAAAAAATAAACAGCCCAGTTGAAAATGGGCAGAACACTTAAATAGACATTTATCCAAAGAAGATATACAGATAACCAAAAGATACATGAAAAGATGCTCACCATCACTAATTACTGCTGCTGCTGCTGCTAAGTCGCTTCAGTCGGGTCCGACTCAGTGCGGCCCCAGAGACGGCAGCCCACCAGGCACCCGTCCCTGGGACTCTCCAGGCAAGAACACTGGAATGGGTTGCCATTTCCTTCTCCCACTAATTACAAAAGAAATGCAAATCAAAACTACCATGAGGTACCACCTCGCATCAGTCAGAATGGCCATCATTTTAAAAGTCTATAAATAACAAATGCTGGAGAGGGTGTGGAGAAAAGGGAACCCTCCTTTAATGTTGGTGGGAATGTAACTTGGTGCTGCTACTATGGAAAATAGTATGGAGGTTCCTCAAAAACTAAAAATAGAGTTGCCATGTGATTCAGCAATCCCATTCCTGGGCATATACCCAGACCAAACTATAATTTGAAAACCTACTAGCACTCTTATATTCATAGCAGCACTATTTACACTAGCCAAGACATGGAAACAAAGTAAATATCCATTAACAGATGAATGGATAAAGAAGCTGGTTTTACATACACACATATATACAAAAGAAATATAACTGGCCACAGAAAAGAATGAAATAATGCTATCTGAGGCAACATGGATGAACCTAGAGATTATCAGTCTAAGCAAAGTCAGAGAGAGAAAGACAAATACCATATGATATCACTCACTTGTGGAATCTAAAATATGCTTCAAATGAATATCTGTATGAAACATAAACAGACTCACAGACATAGAGAACAAACTTGTGGTTTGTCCCACTGGGGAACAATTGGGGGTTTGGGATTAGCAGATGCAAACTGTTATATCCAGAAGAGGTAAACAACAAAGTTGTACTGTATAGCACAGGGAACTATATTCAATATTCTATGATAAACCATAATGGAAAAAAATATATATATATACGCATAGAACTAAATCACTTTGCTGTATAGCAGAAATTAACACAATATTGCAAATCAGCTATCAGTTCAGTTGCTCAGTCCTGTCCGACTCTTTGCGACCCCATGAACTTCAGCACGCCAGGCCTCCCTGTCCATCACCAACTCCTGAGGTTCATCCAAACCCATGTCCACTGAGTCAGTGATGCCACCCAACCATCTCATTCTCTGTTTCCCTTCTCCTCCTGCCTTCAATCTTTCCTAACAATAGGTGTCTTTTCAAATGAGTCTGCTGTTCACATCAGGTGGCAAAAATATTGGAGTTTCAGCTTCAGCATCAGTCCTTCCAATGAACACCTAGGGCTGATTTCCTTTAGGATGGACTGGTTGGATCTCCTTGCAGTCCAAGGGACTCTCAAGAGTCTTCTCCAATACCACACTTCAAAAGCATCAATTCTTCAGGGCTCAGCTTTCTTTATAGTCCAACTCTCACATCCATATATGACCACTGGAAAAACCATAGCCTTGACTAGATAGACCTTAGTCGGCAAAGTAATGTCTCTGCTTTTGAATATGCTATGTAGGTTGGTCATAACTTTCCTTCCAAGGAGTAAGCGTCTTTTAATTTCATGGCTGCAATCACCATCTGCAGTGATTTTGGAGCCCCAAAAAATAAAGTCTGACACTGTTTCCACTGTTTCCCCATCCATTTCCCGTGAAGTAATGGGACCGGATGCCATGATCTTCGTTTTCTGAATGTTGAGCTTTAAGCCAACTTTTTCACTCTCCTCTTTCACTTTCATCAAGAGGCTTTCTTCACTTTCTGCCATAAGGGTGGTGTCATCTGCATATCTGAGGTTACTGATATTTCTCCCAGCAATCTTGATTCCAGCTTGTGCTTCTTCCAGTCCAGCGTTTCTCATGATGTACTCTGCATAGAAGCTAAATAAGCAGGGTGACAATATACAGCCTCGATGTACTCCTTTTCCTATTTGAAACCAGTCTGTTGTTCCATGTCCAGTTCTAAGTGTTGCTTCCTGACCTGCATACAGATTTCTCAAGAGGCAGGTCAGGTGGTCTGGTATTCCCATCTCTTTCAGAATTGTCCACAATTTATTGTGATCCACACAGTCAAAGGCTTTGGCATTGTCAATAAAGCAGAAATAGATGTTTTTCTGGAACTCTCTTGTTTTTTCCATGATCCAGCAGATGTTGGCAATTTGATCTCTGGTTCCTCTGCCTTTTCTAAAACCAGCTTGAACATCAGGAAGTTCACAGTTCACGTACTGTTGAAGGCTGGCTTGGAGAATTTTGAGCATTACTTTACTAGCATGTGAGATGAGTGCAATTGTGCATTAGTTTGAGCATTCTTTGGCATTGCCTTTCTTTGGGACTGGAATGAAAACTGACCTTTTCCAGTCCTGTGGCCACTGCTGAGTTTTCCAAATTTAGTTAAAAACTAAAGTATACTGTCTGATGTGATCCTCAATATATGTAAAGAAGATATTTAAGACAACTAATTAGAAAGTAGGGAAGATAAAGGGGCCTAAGTGGTGGTAAGTTTCCCACACTTTAACAGAAGTGGTAAGATATCAACACTAACAGATTAAGACATAGTACAGAGGTCAATTCTATACAAACTGACTTTTTTTTTTTTTTTTTTTTGCCAAGCTTATCTTAGTTCCCTGGCCAGGAATTGAAACCAGACCTATGGAAGCGAAACCACGAAGTCCCAATCACTGGACCACCAGGAAACTCTCTCAAACTGATTTTTAAATTCAACAGTCTTTAGGACTCTGGGAGAAGGCGAGGGTGGGATGATTTGAGAGAACAGCATTGAAATATGTATACTATCATATGTGAAATAGGTCGCCAGTCCAGGTTCAATGCATGAGACAGGGTGCTCAGGGTTGGTACACTGGGATGACCCAGCAGGATGGGATGGGGAGGGAGATGGGACTTTTTTTTTTTAATAAAAGATTTAAAAAATAAATAAATTCAACACATTCCTATCAGAATCCCATGATTTTCTGAAGATACAGACAAGCTTATTTTCAAACTTATATGGAAATGCAAAGGAACTAGAATAACCAAAATAATGAGGGGAGAAAAAGAGAATAAAGTGCCCGATTTTAAGCTCTAAAGCTACAGGAATCAAGACAGTATGATAAGAGACAGACCCACAGACCAATGGAACAACAGAGAACCTAGAAACAGACCCACACAAATACAGCCAACTGATTTTTGATTGAGGTGCAAGGCAAGTGAAGGGGAAAAAAACAGCCTTTTCAACAAATGGTGCTGGAGTAAATGAACATCAATAGACAAAAAAAATAAACCCTGGCCCAACACACGCAACTTCTAAAATAAATAAATTCTAAATTAAGTCTTAGATTCTATGACACCAAAGACATCGTCCATAAAGAAAAAAACTAACTAGTATTCTTTTATCATTTCTAGGACCTGGTCATTGACACAGCTAAATGGTAATTTTTAAAATTTTTACTCAACATGTTGAATATTGGAACTCTTCTCAGATCTAGAATGTAAGTAAGCGTGAGGCCTTGTCCATTTGGTTTACCACTATATCCCAGCGTCTAGTAGGGCTGGCACATAGGGGGCACCCAGAATGACGTAATTAAAACAGAGGCCATTAGTCAATATTTTATAATAAGTATAAGTGAAGAGTAACCTTTAAAAATTGTGAATCACTATGTTGTATTCCCGAAACTTTCTATACATACTATTGTATATCAACTATATCTAAAAAAATAAAAATAAAAAAGCTGTCCTGTTACTCTTCCACAATTATAAATTATTGTAGAGCAGGAACTATGTCTTATGCCTGTTTCTACACAGTGCCCTACAAAGTAGGCACTAAATAAATGTTGTTGATAACATGATGATAAGTGATTACAGTCTAATGTCACAGTAAGAATTAAAAAGACAATCTAGCAATAAACTTTGACACTGCTAAAAAAGAAAGAAAAGTCTATGTAATGTTTCTCAACTAATATTTTGAAAGGCAATAATAATAGTTAGCTTCAAAATACTAAAACATTTCCCCATATTCCAGAATTTAAGAAAATTCTTAAAGCAAGTGAACTACCTTTCTCCTGCTTATGAAATTCTCTTCTAAATTCATATAATACTCTAGAACGATAGTGCTTATTGTAATATTTATCTGAATTCTTAAGTTTAATATTTTCACATCTTGATAATACACAGTAATACATCAATAAAGGCAGGAAGTACACTAAGGATAAAGACAGAATCATCTTAATGTCACTGAAGTACCAGAGTTCAGATCATAAATTACACAACAGTAAGTGTAAGATTTTCTATGAGGTAGCAGCATACAAAACCAAAACTGAAAAAGATTATCCAGGATCTTTTCAAATATAAACTTTGCTACCAAATAAGGCTCCAAAATGATATGAGATGGAAGTTACCCCATTTTTCAACAAACAGCTTCATTTCTCATGTGTATTTTGTACAGAATTATATTATAAATTCAATCTTATATTTCTCTTCCATATTTTATTATTACGATTAAAGTCACCTACAGAATTACTAAATTGGAATAAGATTACTTCTTATGCTTTAAAGACTTAGATACCAGTTGGTACTTTCAAATCCCTGAAATTTATTCTATCTTCTCTTTTGGGGATAAATGTACAGAGGCTGAAGACAAATTCTAGCCAAAGTAGCAAAAGGCTCAGGCTAAACAAAAGCACCTTTAGGAAATGAGGAAAAATCTCTTCTCATCCTATGTAGGAGGGAACAGATAGAGAAACTTGTGAAATCTAAAGGGGCAGGGACTAAAGAAAAACTTCATTTTTTTAAAAACAGAAATCAGAATCTAAACCAA
>SJYC01008507.1:0-23546 GCA_006408675.1 Madoqua kirkii
GCTGAATTTCTGTCTCTAGATGTTATTGCACTTTCATCTTGTACTGCGGGGACTTCTGTTTCCCCTAAATAGCTCTGATTACTAGAGATTGATATTTATTTTTCTTATGCATCTTTCAGAGGACAGTTAGTGAACTCTAAGTTCTTACTATTGACTGTCTATGGATGCCTGCAATACAATCTGCCAAAGACAGATGGGACTGCATGATGCTGCCGCTCTGTCTCTCTACCCTGGGTCATCAGTGTATCTTTCCTATTATCTCATCAATTATACTTTCAAATGCAGTATAAGTCAGCTACGGAAATTGTAATAGGAATCACAGTGTCATTTCTGGCTTGAAAACAAAGTTACAGACACCACCACTACTCCCTACTTCTCATATTTGAAAAAGCATATGCATGTTACATTTTCTTTATAATACCATTTTCTTTATAATACTATTAATGATCTTTCTAGGGATACTAACATAGAGCATTGTTTCATTCATTCTTTTATTCAAAATTTATATTGACCTCCTGATATACAAGTAACAAACAATCAAAGATGTCTGCCCTCATGGAATTTATTGTCCTTAATCTCCAAGGCAGAAAGAGAAAAAAACTATGGCTTAGCATTAAGCAAATAAGCCATAAAATTAAGATAGGAAAGAATAATTCTATAACCCTTTCAAGCAGAGTAGTCATCAATTAACTTCAAATCATTTAAACATCCTATATTAGCTTCTAGGAAGGAACAGAGAGAGAAAGATCAATAGTGAACATATAGAAAGAGAAAGCAGAGATCTAGAATATGCAAATATGGTTGATTGAGAATTATTTCTTTGGCCATAAAACCCATATTCTTGGATGCAGAAATATTCTATATGGATCATGAAATTGTCCCAGAATGGAAAAAAATTATTTGATAGTAATATTCTATGCTATTCATTTCAATAACTAGTTTTGAAAGCTAGAACACTTTCGTGACCTTCTAAATATTTATGTCTGTGTGCAGTCCTTGCTTCCCTCTGTCCCTGGCTCCAGGTAACTGTTGATCAGCTTTTTGAAATTTATTTACTTTTAATTGGAGGATAATTGTTATAAAAGGTTGTATTGGTTTCTTCTATACACCAACATAAACCAGCCATAGTTATACATATGTTTTCTCCCTCTTGAACCTCCTTCCCACCTCCCACCATATCCCAGCCTTCTAGGTTGTCACAGAATACTGGATTTGAGCTCCCTGTGTCACATAGCAAATTCCCACAGACTATCAATTTTTACATATGGTAGTGTATATGTTTCCATGCTACTCTCTCAATTCATCCCACCCTCTTCTTCCCCTGCTGTGTCCACATCTATTCTCTATGCCTGTGTCTATTCTTGCCCTGCAAATAGGTTCATCAGTGCCATTTTTCTAGATTTCATATATATATGCATTAATATATAATATTTGTTGTTCTCTTTCTGACTTCACTCTCGGTTCCTCCACCTCACCAGGACTCAATCAAATTTGTTTTTTTTTATGGCTGAGTAATATTCCATTGTATATATGTACCAAAACTTCTTTATGTATTCATCTGTTGATGGACATCTAGGTTGCTTCCACATCTTGGCTACTGTAAATAGTGCTGCAATGAACACTGAGGTACAGGTGTCTTTTTCCATTGTGGTTTCCTCAGGGTATATGCCCAGTAGTGGGATTGTTGGGTGATATGGTAGTTTTATTCCTAGTTTTTTAAGGAATCTCCCTACAGTTTTCTATAGTGGCTGTATCAATTTACCAACAGTGCAACAGCGTTCCCTGTTGTCCACATTCTCTGCAGCATTTACTGTTTGTAGATTTCTTGATGATGGCCACTCTGACTGGTGTGGGGTGATATTTCATTGTAGTTTTGATTTTCATTTCTCTAATAATGAGTGATGTTGAGCTTCTTTTCATGTATTTATTAGCCATCTGTATGTCTTCTTTGGAGAAATGTCTCTTTAGGTCTTCTGCCCATGTTTTGATTGCATTGTGTGTTTTCCTGGTATTGAGTTGCATGAACTGCTTCTATATTTTGGAAATTAATCTTTTGTTAGTTGCTTCATTTGCTATTATTTTCTCCCATTCTGAGGGCTGCATTTTACCTTGTTTATAGTCTCCTTTGTTGTGCAAAAGCTTTTAAGTTTAATTAGGTCCACCTGTTTATTTTTGTTTTTTGTTTTTTTCTTCTTTCCATTGCTCTAGGAGGTGGGTCATAGAGGATCTTGCTGTGATTTATGCCATATTGAGTTTTGCTATGTTTTTCTCTAAGAGTTTTCCAGTTTCTGGTCTTACATTTATGTCTCTAACCCATTTTGAGTTTATCTTTGTATATGTTGTTAGGAAGAATTCTAATATCATTTCTTTACAGTATCTGTCCAGGTTTTCCAGCACCACTTATTGAAGAGACTGTCTTTTTTCCATTGTATATTCTTGCCTCATTTGTCAGAGATAAGGTGCACATAGGTGCTTATCTGAAGTTTATCCACTTTTACTTTGTAGTTCTCTACATGATTTTCAAGGCTTTTACTTTCTTAGTCTTCATATGTTTGTTGTCATTCAGTCACTCAGTCATGTCTGACTCTTTGCAACCCCGTGGACCACAGCATGTCAGGCTTCCCTGTCTTTCACATATCCCAGAGCTTGATCAAACTCAAGTCCATTGAGTCAGTGATGCTATTCAACCATCTCATTCTCTGTCATCCCCTTATACTCTTGCCTTCAATCTTTCCCAGCATCAGGGTCTTTTCCACTGAGTCAGCTCTTTGCATCAGGTGGCTAGAACTTCAGCCTCAGCATCAGTCCCTCTGATGAATATTTCAGGATTGATTTCCTTTAGGATTGACTGGCTTGATCTCCTTGCAGTCCAAAGGACTCTCAAAAGTCTTCTCCAGTGCCACAGTTCAAAAGCATCAGTTCTTTGGTGCTCAGCTTTCTTTACAGATTGGAGGTCCAACTCTCACATCCATACACAACCACTGGAAAAACCATAGCTTTGACTATATGGACCTTTGTCAGAAAAGTAACATCTCTGCTTTTTAATGTGTTGTTTATACTGTGCTTAGTCACTCAGCCATGTCCGACTCTTTATGAGCCCATGGACTGTAGCCCACCAGGCTCCTCTTTCCATGGGGATTCTCCAGGTAAGAATACTGGAGTGGATTGCTGTGCCCTCCTCCAGGGGACCTTCCCAACCCAGGGATTGAACCCAGGTCTCCCACAATGCAGACAGATTCTTTACTGACTGAGCCATCTGAGAAACCCAAGAATACTTGAGTGAGTATCCTGTCCCTTCTCCAGGGGATCTTCCCGACCCAGGAATCAAACTGGGTCTCCTGCATTACAGATGGATTTTTTACCAGCTCAGCTACGCTACACGGGAAGCCCCTTGTAGCTGTCTAGTTGTGCCACAGCTTTTCTCCTAAGGAGCAAGCATCTTTTAATTTTATGGCTGCAGTCACCATCTGCAGTGATTTTGGAGCTCAAGAAAATAGAGCCTGTCACTGTTTCCTTTGCTTCTCCATCTATTTGCCATGAAGTGATGGGATCAGATGGCATGATCTTAGTTATTTGAATGTTGAGTTTTAAGCCAGGTTTTTCACTCTCTTTCACTTTCATCAAGAGGCTCTTTAATTCCTCTTTGTATTCTGCCATAACACTGATGTCATCTGCATATCTGAGGTTATTGGTATTTCTCCAGCAATCCTGATTCCAGCTTGTGATTCATCCAGCCTAGTATTTCACCTGATGTACTCTGCATATAAGATAAATGAACAGGGTGACAATATACGCCTTGACACACTCCTTTCCCAATTTGGAAACTGTCCATTATTCCATGTCTGGTTCTAACTGTTGCTTCTTGACCTGCATACAGGTTTTGCAGGAGGCAGGTAAGGTGGTCTGGTATTCCCACATCTTTAAGAATTTTCCACAGTTTGTTGTGATACACACAGTCAAAGGCTTTGGCATAGTCAGTGAAGCAGAAGGAGATTTTTTTTTCTCTCTTGCTTTTTCTATGATACAACAGATGTTGGTATTTGATCTCTGGTACCTCTGCCTTTTCTAAATACAGCTTGAACATCAGGAAGTTCTCAGTTTATGTACTGTTGAAGCCTCAGTTGGAGAATTTTGAGCGTTACTTTGCTAGCATGTGAGATGACTGCAATTGTGCGGTAGTTTGAACTTTCTTTGACATTGCCCTTCTTTGCAATTGGAGTGAAATCTGACCTTTTCCAGTCTTGCGGCCACTGCTGAGTTTTCCAAATTTGCTGGCATATTGAGTGCAGCACTTTAACAGCACCATCTTTAGGATTTGAAATAGCTCAGCTGGAATTCCATCATCACCACTAGCTTTGTTCATAGTGATGCTTCCCAAGGTCCACTTGACTATTTTAAATTCAACTTTATATCAAATTCCATTGCATATTCCCCCAAAGTAGTTAATAGCATATCATATAGATACACAAAATACTTATCAAAAACACATATTGAGGGCTTCCCTGGTTACTCAGTGCTGAAGAATCTGCCTGTCAATGCCGGAAACACAGTTTTGATCCCTGATCCTGAAAGCTCCCACATACAGCAGAACAACTAAGACCATGTGCCACAACCATTGAGCCTGTGCGCTAGAGCCTGGGAGCCACGATTACTGAGCCCACATTCTGCAACTACTGAAGCCTGCCCACCCTAGAGCACCCTTGCTCTGCAACAAGAGAAGCCACTACAAGAAGGCCTGTACACAACTAGAGAGTAGCTCCCACTAGCCACAACTAGAGAAAAGCTTGCAACAGTGAGACCCAGCACAGCCAATAAATAAATAAATTTGGGGGGGGAGGGGGGAGAAAGCACATATTGAATGGATAAATCTAAGTTTTTTTAAACCTCAAGTTTAGTATCAAATATTTCTTAATCATAAATGTCAAAGAAAACTTGAAACCAATATTATCTCTAGAAAAAGTTGTTATACTTTCTGATAGAAGGCTATAGAAAAGTGTATAATCACCTAAATAGAAGTAAAAGAATAAATTAACCACTTGAGAGTTGACAACACTTAAAAGATTAGTTGTTTCTCTGTGTGAATTGAGATGTTCAGTATCTGCTATGACATAATGATGTTCCACATACTTTTAAATTCACATTTGAATCCCTAGAATCTCCAGAGATTTATCCCCAAAGGCAAGCAAAAATTAAAGATAGCTTTATAACCACAACTATGATTTGTTACAAATGAATGAGCTCTTATTCTAAGAGGTAAGATTTTGGCTTTTGTTAATGAATAGGATATATTTATTTTCATTTATCATTTGAGAACATTCTGCTTGTGTGCTAAGTCACTATAGTCATGTCTGACTCTTTACGACTCTGTGGACTGTAGTCAACCAGGCTTCTGTGTCCATGGGATTCTCTAGGCAACAATACTGGAGTGGGTTGCCATTTTCTTCTCCATGAGAATATTCTATTCCTTGGTTATTAATATTAATATACTCACAAGTTTGGTTGGGAACGGGGCAGATATAATCAAGCAATTATTAATAGCAAGCAACATTGGCTAAATTGCTGTTTCCACCATCAATTTTATGTGAATTAACAGGCATAGTCCACAACAAGGATCCCTTGTTTATGAATCCATAAGATGGAAAATGATATGGTCTTTCAACATTCACCAAATTCAGCACTCCAACATAATGCTAATATACTTATTACCAGAGATGCTTGAGCATTTACTGATGTTTAAAGACTTGAATTTAAGTTTTAAATTTGGAAACATATTGTGAATATCTCTGATGCTTTAGCCTCAAGATTATCACATCATGGGTAAGATGAAGGATCTTTCATTCACAATATAAGTCAGAAAATTTGCACATGAGGATCATTACCTGGGTGATAATTCTCAAGTTTTCAAACACACTTTATTTATCTTTGTATTATGTTGCAAATAATATTCATTCTACAAAAGTCCAAATACTGTTATAGCAGGAAGTGATTTGATCTGTTAAATCTCAGAATAAATATATCTGAATAAATTATGTACTAAGTGTCAATTATGATTTTTGCATACAAAAATCATGACTACATTGATATTTCAAGCTAGTTGTTAAAGCAATATTATTTTTAATTTAAAAATACTCAAAAATTTACAGTAGTAACTTTATTCAAATTTGAAATTTGTTTCTGTTACAGTGTCAAGAACACTTCTATTTCTGTCAAAAAATTTTAAGTGATTGATATCATGAAACATATCTAACTAGGTATCTCTTTTCCAAATAACTGCCAGAAGGCTGAAAGGATTATCTGTTGTCCAGTCATTGTCAGGTGTATTAGACTTTATGATCAGTAATTATTTACTGCATAGTTACTAAATGAATCACTACAGATGGTGACTGCAGCCAGGAAATTAAAAGACTCTTGTTCCTTGAAAGAAATGCTATGACAAACCTAGACAGCATATTACAAAGCAAAAACATCACTTTGCCAACAAATGTCTGTATAGTCAGCGGTATGGTTTTTCCAGTACTCATGTACTAATGTGAGAGCTGGACCATAAAGAAGACTGAGTGCCAAAAAAGTGATGCCTCTGAATTGTGGTGCTGGAGGAGACTCTTGAGAGTCCCTTGGACAGCAAGGAGATCAAACTAGTCAATCCTAAAAAAATCAACTCTGAATATTCATTAGAAGGACTGATACTGAAGCTGAAACTCCAATATCTTGGCCACCTGATGTGAAGAGCTGACTCACTATAAATATTTCTGATGCTGGGAAAGATTGAGGGCAGGAGGAGATGCGGGCAACAGAGGATGAGATGGTTGGATAGTGTTACTGACTCATTGAACAGGGGTTTGAGCAAACTCCAGGAGATAGTAAAGAACCGGGAAGCCTGGCATGTTGCAATCCATGGGGTCACAAAGAGTTGGACATGACTTAGTGACTAAGCAACAACAACTAAAGGAATGGGTAGTCAGGCGTTCCTGGGCTTCATATTCTGACTTTACCTATTAAATAACATAGTGCAACTTATAGAGCCTTCTCAGACTCAATTTACTCATACATAATGAAAGTCATTAATAATACTTCATGAAAACCTAGACTATGGATTGGGCTTCCCAGGTGGCTCAGAATCCATCTGCAGGAGATACAAAAGACACAAGTTTGATCCCAGGTCAGGAAGATCCTCTGGAGAAGGAAATGGCTACCTACTCCAGTATTCTTGCCCCAGAAATCCCATGGACAGAGGAGTCTGGCAGGCTATGGTCCATGGGGCCTCAAAGCGTCGAACACTACGTAGTGACTAAACAACAAACAATACAGACTATATCACACACTAAATACGTATATACACTAATTACACTATAAATATAGACTAAAATATAAGCATAGGCTAAATATGATAAACATAAATATAAAAATCAAACCCTATTTTATACTTTAGTAAGCATGTAATAATTGTTAGCTATTAAATTACTCATCTTTATTATAAAACCCTACACATTTTTTTCCTATTTTATGTGATACTCACTGATCCTTTTTGCTCTTTTCATCTATCATACATTATTTGTTCTTTGGCTCAAAGTTTACTTTAAACACATTTTTGGAAAAAATATAATACAAAAGGTAAAAGCCATTATTTCAAGGAAGTTTTTGGGAACTTCTGCTGAAAACAATAAAAAAAATAAAGTAGGCTCATGATTGCATGTAAATATGCTTTGATTCTTAAATATCTTTATCTGTAATTAATTTCCATATATGTATTATATTAATAGAAAATGAAATAATCAAATTTATAGCTTCTTTAATGTATTGTTCCATCACAGGTTCATTTGGGTAGCAGCTACATTACCTGATGCTTTCCCTGATGCATGGGAACCACACTGCAGAGACAGAGTTTATTTTATTGGGTTTAACAAATGATCCAGTCCTTCGAGTCATCCTCTTCATAATCATCCTCTTTATCTACCTGATCACCATATGTGGGAATCTTGGCACAAATCTTCTTATCAGAATCTCGTCTCAACTCCATCATCCTATGTATTTTTTCCTGAGCCACTTAGCCATTGTTGATGTGGGCTATTCATCTTCTGTTACACCCAATATGCTTGCAAACTTCCTAGTGGAAAGAAATACCATCTCCTATCCTGGATGTGCCATTCAGCTCTGTTCAGGTGTTTACTTCGGGTCAACTGAGTGCTTCCTTTTGGCTGCCATGGCATATGATCGCTTCAAGGCAATCTGCAGCCCACTACTTTATTCCACCAAAATGTCCACACAAGTCTGTATTCAGTTACTCATAATGTCTTACACTGGTGGTTTTCTCAATGCTTGCTCTTTTACTATTTCCTTCTATTCTTTACATTCTACCCACTACTTTATTCCACCAAAATGTCCACACAAGTCTGTATTCAGTTACTCATAATGTCTTACACTGGTGGTTTTCTCAATGCTTGCTCTTTTACTATTTCCTTCTATTCTTTACACTTCTGTGGACCAAATCAAGTCAATCATTTTTTCTGTGATTTTGCTCCTTTGGTTGAACTCTCCTGTTCTGACATCAGTATCCCTGCAGTTGTCACCTCATTTACATCTGGCTCCATCATTGTGATCACAGTGACCATCATAGCTGTATCCTACATCTACATCCTCATCACCATCCTCAAGATGCGCTCCACCGAGGGGCGCCACAAGGCCTTCTCCACCTGCACGTCCCACCTCACAGCAGTCACTCTGTTCTATGGGACCATCACATTCATTTACGTGATGCCCAAGTCCAGCTACTCAACTGACCAGAACAAGGTGGTGTCTGTGTTCTACATGGTGGTGATCCCCATGTTGAACCCCCTCATCTACAGCCTCAGGAACAATGAGATTAAGGGGGCTCTGAAGAGAGCTTGCCAGAAAAATACTTTCTTAGTGAAGCCTATTATTTCATAGAATTTGGTATGATAATATGCCATGAAGATACTAAGAAGAGAAAATTGAGTATCTGTGGTTTAAATATATCTATTCCATGTCATTAGCCAGGGAGCAGTTTTTTAGTAAAGGTAGGGTATAAATTTTCAGATATCTAATATTAAGTCAGAGACCTATAGTGAGTTACCTTTAGTGAAATAAGATCAAATTTTAATTACAAAAAACACATCAGTCACATGAAAAAATTCTTCATCTTCTGAAAATAGTTTTTAAATGTTATTCATATAATTTTTCCAAAGTTGTACCTCCAAACCTTTAAGCCTGTGCCCATTTTCAACTGCAGTTTATTCTGTAATGAGTGAGATCATTATACTTTTGCCTGTGTACATTCTGAGAGGAAATGACAAAGCGGAGTCAGAAAGCTTTTGGAGATGTTCTTGTGGGAAGCTTATATGATAAGGATGGACTTTCTGGATCCATAAATTCTGGCTTATGTTCCTAGACTCTGGCTCCAGTCACCATATAGAGGTTCCTCAAGGAAGAACGTGAGAAGTCCCTGACTGACCTGTAAATTCAGTCAGGTTCAAAGATGACTTCTCTCTGGGAATAAGTAGGGTCTCTAAACTCTTCAAGGACTGAGTGGAACAAACTGTTGGAGTGACTTTTTCATTGCTAGGTTTACATCCTACTCAGTAAGCTGGAAGGAACTGCATTGTCTCCCCTCCCTGATTTTCTAACTGTCCCTTGGAGAGGTTTAATTGACCTCCGTGTGAAAGAGCCTCTTGATGAAAGTGAAAGAGAGTGAAAAAGCTGGCTTTAAACTCAACATTCAGAAAACTAAGATCATGGCATCTTGTCCCATCACTTCATGACAAATAGATGAGGAAACAGTGCAAACAGTGACAGACTAATTTGTTGGGCTCCAAAATCACTGCAGATGGTGACTGCACCACGAATTGCTCCTTGGAAGAAAAGCTATGACAAACCTAGACAGGGTATTAAAAAGCAGAGATATTACTGACAAAGCTATGTTTGTTTGTTTTTATTTCCTAGCCAAAGCTATGTTTTTTCCAGTAGTCATGTATGGATGTGAGAGTTGGACTGTGAAGAAAGCTGAGCACCAAAGAACTGTTGATTTTGAATTGTGGTGTTGGAGAAGACTTGAGAGTCCCTTGAACTCTCGAGATCAAACTAGTCAATCCTAAAGGAAATCAGTCCTGAACAGTCATTGAAAGGACTCATGCTGAAGCTCCAATACTTTGGCCTCATGATGCGAAAAGCTGACTCATTGGAAAAGACTCTGATGCCGGGAAAGATTGAAGGCAGGAGGAGAAGGGTATGACGGAGAATGAGATGGTTGAATGGCATCACTGAACAATGGATGTGAGTTTGAGCAAGGGCTAGGAGTTGGTGATGGATAGGGAAGCCTGGCTGTTAAGGAAGTGCTGCAGTCCGTGGGTCACAAAGAGTCAGACATGACTGAGCAACTGAACTGAACAGAACTGATATGCTGACAACTGCTGCATTTATTGACCTTTCCTGTCTCTTCTTTCATATTTTAGACACAGATTCTATATATTTGCTAACAGACTCATGGGGCATTTGTTACCTCCCTCAGTTATTTATTCTTTCATACATTCAAAAATTATTCTGAACTATTCTTATGTTCCAGAGATAGTCATGGGCTATTGGAAATATAAGTGACAAGCATCTGATGTATTTGCCCTGAAAGAATTTATCTCACAGCATGAGAGACAATAAAACTAACTAGTGATTCAGACTATTTGAAGTCTGTGCTGTGGATAAAGAAAAAGCAGACACAGTAATGGAGCTTAAATATGCCAGGGCACGAAGTGTCAGTGCAGACCTCATTGAGAATATAACATCTGACCAAGGATGAGGACATTCACTGCCTGCTTTATATAGTGTTACGTGTACATTTGTGCAAGTCTTATCACCCACTCACATGCATATAATTTACTTTGGGGGCTTCTGTTCCAATTATGGCAGAGTCAATAATTTGAATCAATCCCATGATGAGCATAACCAAAACAAAGGATAGGATGTTTAAGATATCTTAAATATCACAGTAGAAGTTACAGGATAAGAAGGAATTGCTTCCCCAGAAACTGTGAGAACCCAGAGAAGTAAACCTAACACTCACATATGTTCAGCAGTTGAAGAATTTGACAGGTCAGAAGGAAGTGTTACCAATCCAGGTTTGCATTTAGTGATGTTTTGAGATGGGGGGCACATACATCAATGCCTAGGACAACACCAGATAAGAATTGTGATTACAACCTCCATATATCCTCAGGATGAACAGAAATGCTCAGAGACCAGGTTTTACACACATCTCTCATATCTCTGGAGATCTAGAAAGCCTCAAGCCTTGAACTTGGATATAAGTGATCAAGGACAGATGGTACCTCAGGGTGAATTGAATAAACAAACAAACAATTTGAGCCTCAGTTATTTCTATCAAACATTAAAATACAGTAACCAGTACACATTGAAATGTAATGACCAGCACAGAGGAAACAAGATACCAAACATATAGCAGGAGCCAGTGGAAACAACCAACAAGAGAAGCAGAACCATTAAGTGTCAAGACAATGGAATGAATAGACACAGATTATAATATTATTTTATTGAAAAAGATAAAAGACTATTTGAAAACATATAATCACAGAACCAAAAGTAATGACTTATTACTATACAAAACAACCACATAGAACACAATAAGTGAAAAGGTCTCCATGCCGCCATATGTACCAGGTGTTTCTCTCTCGTGAGCATCATCCTCACAGGTATTCACAGAGGATCCCAAGAGAGCCTGGCAGAGGAGCCATCTTCCTTGAAAAGCTTCATGATCATAATTAAGACCATTCTATCTCATAATGCTTCCAGATATAGTTTCAGGGTCCCTACATGCACTGTGTCAAGTTATCAGAATCACTCCAATCAGAGAAGTATAAAGACATAATGAATATGTTTCATTTATTGTCCTCCCAGTCCAGATGGGTTTTACAATTAAAGAATCTTAAAAAAAAACAAAAACAAAAAAAAAACATTGTTGCATGTATGGCACACACAGATGGCACTGAATTTTTCTCAAGATTTATGTGGAAAACAGTATGGAGGTTCCTGAAAAACCTAAAAATAGAAATACAATATGCTCTAGCAATTCCACTGCTGAGTATATACCCAAGGAAAACAAAAACACTACTTTGAAAAGATACAGACACCCCAATGTTCATAGAAGCATTATTTGCAATAGCCAAGATATGGAAGCAATGTAAGTCCTCATGAAAAAATGAAAAAAGAAGATGTGAGATATGTATACGCAGCAGAATATTACTCATCCATAAAAAGGAATGAAATTTTGCCACATGCAGCAATGTAGATAGACATAGAGAATATTATATTTAGTGAAATAAGTCAAACAGAGAAAGATCTATACTCTATGTTATCATTTACATGTGAAGCAAATCAAGTGAAAGTATATAGCCAAATAGGAGCACACAGATATAGATAATAAACTAGTGGTTATCAGTGGGGAGAAGGGTGGAAGGAGTGGAGAGATACGGGTATGGAAAGAGACACAAACTACTATGCATAAAATGAATCAGCAATAAGAATATAATGTACAGGCTTCCCTGGTGGCTCAGATGGTAAAGAATCTGCCTGCAGTGCAGAAGACCCAGTTTGATCCCTGGCTCAGGAAGATCCCCTGGATAAGGGAATGGCTACCCACTTCAGTACTTTTGCCTGGAGAATTTCATGGACAGAGGAGCCTGGTGAGCTACCGTCATGGAAGGGAGGAGTGGAGAGACAGGGGTATGAAATTAAGAGACACAAACTATTATGCATAAAAATGCATAAACAACAAGAATATATTGTACAGAACAGAGAAATACAGCTATTGTTTTGCAACAATTTTAAGTGGAGTATGAGCTATAAAAATACTGAACGCCTCAAATGAATATAATATTCTAAATCAACTGAACTCCAATAAATAAATAAATTTTAAAAACTGAAAATCCCAAGTCCTCCCCATGACCAATGGGAAAGTGAAATGAGATCAGACCCACAGTGAGTTTTCTCACATCTGTTAAGGTGGCTGTCAAGAAGATAAGAGATAATAAGTGTTGCAGGAATATAGAGATAAGGAAATATTTGTACACTGTTGTGGCAATGTAAACCAGTTTAGCCACTATGGACAAAAGTATAGCAATCTTCAAAAAATCAATAATAGGACTACTATGTAATCCATTAATTCCACCTCTGGTTATATATATCTAAAGGAGAGAAAAACAGGACTTCAAAGAAATACCTACATTCCCATTCTTATTGCAACATTATTCCACAATAGACAAGATATGAAAACAAAGTGCCAGTCAACAGATGAATGGATAGAGAAGTTGTGATAAATCTATATACCACAATGGAATATCATTCAGCCTTGAGAAAGAAGAAAATGCTGCCATTTGTAACAACATGAATAAAACTTGAGGGCATTATGTTAAGTGAAATAAGTCAGACAGGAAAATAATAAAACTGTACAGACTATGACTTCCCAGGTGGCACAGTGGTAAAGAATCCACTTGCCAATATAGTAGATGCAGAAAATGCGGGTCTGATCCCTGAGTGGGAAAGATCCCCCGGAATAGGAAATGACAACCCTCTCTAATATTCTTTTTCTTAAAAAAAAAAGTATTTATTTTAATTGGAGGCTAATAACTTTACAATGCATCTGGTCCCATCACTTCACGGGAAATAGATGGGGAAACAGTGGAAACTGAGTGTCAGACTTTATTTTAGGGGGCTTCAAAATCACTGCAGATGGTGATTGCAGCCATGAAATTAAAAGACGCTTACTCCTTGGAAGGAAAGTTATGACCAACCTAGATAGTATATTGAAAAGCAGAGACATTACTTTGCCAACAAAAGTCCGTCTAGCCAAGGCTATGGTTTTTCCTGTGGTCATGTATGGATGCAAGAGTTGGACTGTAAAGAAAGCTGAGTACCAAAGAATTGATGCTTTTGAAGTGTGGTGTTGGAGAAGACTCTTGAGAGTCCCTTGGACTGCAAGGAGATCCAACCAGTCTATTCTAAAGATCAGTCCTGGGTGTTCTTTGGAAGGAATGATGCTAAAGCTGAAACTCTAGTACTTTGGCCACCTCATGCAAAGAGTTGACTCATTGGAAAAGACTCTGATGCTGGGAGGGATTGGGGGAAGGAGGAGAGGGGGAAAACAGAGGATAAGATGGCTGGATGGCATCACTGACTCGATGGACGTGAGTTTGAGTGAACTCTGGGAGATGGTGATGGACAAGGAGGCCTGGCGTGCTGCGATTCATGGGGTCGCAAAGAGTCAGACACAACTGATTGACTGAACTGAACTGAACTTTACAATATTGTAGTGATTTTTGCCATACATTGACATGAATCAGTCGTGGGTGTACATGTGTCCCCCATCCTGAACCCCCCTCCCACCTCCCTCCCCATCCAGTTCCTCAGGGGACAACCCACTCTAGTATTCTTGCCTGGAGAATTCCATGGACAAAGGAGGCTGGTGGGCTAGAGTCCACGGGGTCACAAACAGTTGGACACAACTAAGCAACTAAATAGGCATGCACTCATACAGACTATGCTATCATTTATATGTGGAATCTAAAAAAGCCAAACTGATAAAAACAAAGACTAGACTGGTGATAACCAAAGGCTAGGAAATAGGGTAATTGGAGATATGTTGTTCAAAGATACAAATTAGAACAGGTAGATAGTACTAAGTCCTGCAGAGCTAATGCACAGTACAATATTGATTGTTAACAATTCTGCATTACAAACTTCAAAGTTGCTAAGACAGAAGATTTTCTCACCACAGAAAATAAATGATAATTATGTGAGGTGATAGAAGTTATAGCTATGCTCAGGTAGAAATCATATTGCAATATGTAAATGCAGTAAATCAACACATTGTACACCTAGAATATTTGGCCTTATATGCCAATTATATTCCAGCAAAAATAAATAATAAAAATGCAAAGAGACCTAAAATATTTAAGGGAAGAAATGTCTTCATTTGCAAATGACCCTAGAAAAATTTTTAAATATTAAACAAAGCAGCAGTATTTAAAAGGTCAATATAAAAAATCAACTGTCCAGTAGGACTAAAAGAGTTAAAAATTAAGGTAAATTAAAATTCAAAATTAGTGTTGTTTATAATAGCATCAAATGTTAAGATATCATTTCTCCCCTAAAATGATCTATAGATTCATTGCACAGGCAATAAAAATGTTAACTTCTTTGTAGAAATTGATAAACATTATAAAATTTAATTGGAAAAGAAATGGATTCAGAGTTATCAAAGTATATTGGAAAAGGAAAATGAATTCGTATGCAAAGTAACAGCTTAGGCTTGATTACCTTGCTCAAGTCTTCTAGATCAGTAACAGTGCTCAAGTCTTTGGACTGATCGTGGCTTATAGTGTAGGTCAATGCATGGAGGATTTGAATCTATATGTCTCCAGAGCAAACTATTGGATCTCTCTAAGGCTCAACATTCTCATTTGTAAATTGAA
This sequence comes from Madoqua kirkii, assembly GCA_006408675.1. NCBI lineage: Eukaryota > Metazoa > Chordata > Mammalia > Artiodactyla > Bovidae > Madoqua > Madoqua kirkii. The sequence goes on from SJYC01008507.1 coordinate 15,492, forward strand.
GCATTTATAATACCAGCATCATGAGATTGCTATGAAAATCAAATGCGAAACATTGTGGGTTTGCACCCAGACTTTCTACAATCAAAGACTAGTCCCACAACTTGTAGCTGCATGACTTGGGGCATTCTACTCTGTACATGATTCATTTGTAAAATAAAAGTAGTAAGTACTACTTCGTATGATTTTTGTGAGGAACAAACCAGCTAATAAACATAATATGCTTAGAACAGGGTTGGCACATAGAAAGTGCAAGTTACTATTGTTTGCTACAAAAATTAAAGGTGCAAAGACATCTACTGGTGTTAATAATAGTGACAAATATTGCTGTCATTGTTGACTTCAAGGCATCTCCCATTTGGTGTACAAATATATAAAAGTGAGAGAAGTATGACTAATTGGAGCAATCAGTTAAGCTATATTTGGTAGGTCTTCAGTGTGATATTGGTAAACAAAAATTTAGGTTACCTGAAATGTTAAGAATGGACCCTAAGAATATATTCTGACCATTGCCTTTCTCAGGGCCTCCTTTACATCTCTGTTCCTCAGACTGTAGATGAGGGGATTCAGCATGGGGATCACCACTGTGTAGAACACAGACACTACTCTGTTCTGCTCAGTTGAATAGCTGGATTTGGGCATCACATAAACGAAGGTGATCGTTCCATAGTAGAGAGTGACAGAATTCGTATGCAAAGTAACAGCTTAGGCTTGATTACCTTGCTCAAGTCTTCTAGATCAGTAACAGTGCTCAAGTCTTTGGACTGATCGTGGCTTATAGTGTAGGTCAATGCATGGAGGATTTGAATCTATATGTCTCCAGAGCAAACTATTGGATCTCTCTAAGGCTCAACATTCTCATTTGTAAATTGAAGCATTTATAATACCAGCATCATGAGATTGCTATGAAAATCAAATGCGAAACATTGTGGGTTTGCACCCAGACTTTCTACAATCAAAGACTAGTCCCACAACTTGTAGCTGCATGACTTGGGGCATTCTACTCTGTACATGATTCATTTGTAAAATAAAAGTAGTAAGTACTACTTCGTATGATTTTTGTGAGGAACAAACCAGCTAATAAACATAATATGCTTAGAACAGGGTTGGCACATAGAAAGTGCAAGTTACTATTGTTTGCTACAAAAATTAAAGGTGCAAAGACATCTACTGGTGTTAATAATAGTGACAAATATTGCTGTCATTGTTGACTTCAAGGCATCTCCCATTTGGTGTACAAATATATAAAAGTGAGAGAAGTATGACTAATTGGAGCAATCAGTTAAGCTATATTTGGTAGGTCTTCAGTGTGATATTGGTAAACAAAAATTTAGGTTACCTGAAATGTTAAGAATGGACCCTAAGAATATATTCTGACCATTGCCTTTCTCAGGGCCTCCTTTACATCTCTGTTCCTCAGACTGTAGATGAGGGGATTCAGCATGGGGATCACCACTGTGTAGAACACAGACACTACTCTGTTCTGCTCAGTTGAATAGCTGGATTTGGGCATCACATAAACGAAGGTGATCGTTCCATAGTAGAGAGTGACCGCGGTGAGGTGAGAGGTGCAGGTGGAGAAGGCCTTGTGTCTCCCTTCAGTGGAGCACATCTTCAGGATGGTGCTGAGGATGCAGATGTAAGAGAGAGATATGACAGACACTGTGAATACAAGGATAGATCCAGAAGAGATGGAAGGGATAATCTCAGTAGTGGAGACATCTGAGCAGGAAAGTTTCAACAGAGGGGAGAAGTCACAGAAAAAGTGATCTATCTGATTTGGTCCACAGAAAGACAGAGTCAGTAAGCAACTAGCAAATGTCCAAGCATTCACACACCCACCGAGATAGGAAACCCCCACCAAGAGGACACAGACTCTGGGGGACATACGGGTGGAGTAGAAAAGGGGCACGCAGATGGCCACATAACGATCATAGGCCATGACAGCCAGCAGGAAGCAATCAGCGGACCCAAACATCACCATAGAACAGAGCTGGGCTTCACAGCCAGCAACTGGGAGGGCTAGTCTATGTCTAAGAAATCCTATAATCATCAAAGGTGTGACAGATGTAGAACAACCAATGTCAACAAAAGCCAAATGGCCAAGGAAAAGATACATAGGGGAGTGAAGTTGGGAACAACTTACTATTAAAATAATTATGGTGATATTGCCCACTAAAATGATAACATATATGCCTAGAAATAGCACAAAGAAGATGACACAAAGTGTAGGATCCTCTGTTAACCCCAAAAGGATGAACTCCGTCACGCTGGTGTGGTTTCCAGCTTCCATGTCCTCTGGGAATTGTTCCTGTTGAGGGAAATGTGAATATTCATTTCTGTGATTCACTCATTCTACACACTTTGTTTTCTTTGCTTATTCCACAGACTCATTCACAGTGATTTCCTCTTCTGCGCTACCTGTAAATATAGTGCTTTACAGGATTTGTGTGTATGTGTGTTTCCTCTTTGCATAAAAGGAGAAGGGTTCAACCTCACTTTCCAGGATCTCAATTATGTTCTTTTTTAAAATTAATTATTTTAAAACACCTCTCCAACCTTGACTCCTACAAGAATCTCTCCAAAATTCCAGATCTATAGTTTCAGTTGTTCTTTAGAAGTCTCCAGTTGGAAATACAATTAATACCTGAAACTCAGCCTCCTCCAAACCAAACTCATCCTTCCTTGGACCGCTCTTATGTTTTATATCTGTAGAATGACACCATAATCTACTCAATCTTTCCTTCTGTCTCTCTTTGTACCACATCTAATAAAGTCCTATTGATTCTATCTATAATTTAGTTCCCAATTTTATTTACTCATCTCCACAATTTCACTGCTAGTCTCTCTACTTTAGTTGAAACCCTGAAATGTAAACAATTGCCATTATTTATACTAGGTTGTGACTTCTGTTTTTGTTTACATGTTCAAATTTCACTATCCGTAGTTTATACACATTCTTTAACAACAGTGTATATTTTATCTCCGTATCACAAGTAACTAGTGCTTGTGAACAAAATGTCCTGAAGAAAGACTTGTTACATAAATGAATGTATGATTAGTATAGCGAATGTGCTATAGGAAACCAGAGAAGAATATAGTTTCCCTGTCTAGAGAAACCAGGTCTTGCAGATAAATCTTATAGAGAAAACAGTGAAGATATGGTTAGTGTATTGAAAGTCTGTAATAATGGTGTAAGTCAAGTAATGGCTTGTGTGTTTCTAAATAAAAATTATGTAATCATGTAGGTGAAAAACACTTGAAAATTCAAAAGAAACGTGGCTTTCAAATATAGCTGCGGTCACACAAGTCAACTATTATAAATTTGGTAATTTATTTCCAGGCATTTTTCCCTTTGGTTGCATTTTAATTGAGCTTTTATAACATTGCAGATAAAAGTTCAATACTGCTATTTTTACTTGGCATTTTGATATAAAATCTGATCACATTATTATTCCTCAAACATAATTTTTGAGATGATAGTGCAGTGAGTAAGTAGACCTTAATTTAATTAATCATCCACTAAATTTGGACATTTAACTGTTTACAAATTTTTTACTATTAGAACTAGTAAACTTACAAATTGGGAGGACAGCATTACAAAATATAATAAAAATTTTAAAATAATCTCATTCCTAGACATTTTTCTTAATCCATAATTCAAGGGAAATATACACTGTCCATTAAGATAAGTGCATCCCCATGATTTGTAATAAACCAATGTCCTAAACTGTATTCATTGTTTTGTTGAGTATTTGGGTACATTTTCATTAAAGAGTTTAGTACCCCGTTCATATTTTGCCGTTATGTTGTGACAAAGGCTAAGTTCCTATGTCTTAAAGCAGTCCTGAGAAAGAGGAGTTAATGATAAATTAAAAGGGAAGATGGAGAAATACTGCAATCCAAGGCAATAGTTTCAGGGCATACTAAAGATTCAGTGTAAGTTGGAAAAGAAAGTTGTATTTATCACAATGACAAAATAGTATATATTTAAAGTATTATAAAATTTAAAAAGTTACTTGAAATTCACCTTAGGGATTTGAACGTTTCACTTATGCACATCTTTTCTTCAGCAAAATATCAATCTCTTCTGGTAATTACAGTTTTACAAATTATTTTTGTTTGCATTTTAATTTTTTAATACAATTATATAACTATAGAAAGACTCACCTACAAATCCTTAATTCTAATTGTGCCTCACAATCCATTTTGATTTAATTTTGTAGCATTTGCAAGTGGTATTTACATATTTGTAGTCATATTATAGACTTCCCTGGTGGCTCAGAAGATAAAAGCATCTGCTCACAATGAGGGAGACCTGGGTTCAATCCCTGGGTTGGGAAGATCCACTGGGGAAGGAAATGGCAATTCACTCCCGTATTCTTGCCTAGAAAACCCCGTGGACAGAGGAGCCTGGCAGGCTACAGTCCACGGGGTTGCAAAGAGTCAGACATGACTGAGCGACTTCACTTCACTTCAATCATATTATGTATTACATTTTATAATTTACATTTTGGGGTTTCCCTGGTGGTTCAGTGGTAAAGAATCTACCTGCCAATGTAGGAGGCAGGAATTCAATCTCTGAAATGAGAAGATCCCCTGGAGAAGGAATGGCAATCCACTTCAGTATTCTTTCCTGGGAAATCCCATGGACAAAGGAGCCTGGTGGGCTTCAGTCCATGGGGTTGCAAAAGAGTCAGACATAGCAACTAAACAACAGCAATTTACACTTTTACTTAGCATTATTGACAATATATTTCTTGATTTCCGAAGAACTATTCATAACTGAAATACTGGATATACTATATTTCAAACTGTTTAATATGGTGTTCATGAAGCTTTACAACCTATTTCTAATCACTTTTATAAATGTGTCTCGCTATGTATGCTCCTTGCTTTTAATAGTCATGCTAACATCACATTGAAATTTTTCGCTATTTTTGGTTCTGATTTTCAAAGAAATACAATTTTATGCTAATGACATTATTTCAGTTCTTAAGGTTTGGAATATTTGACACAAATAATAATATATGCACCAAAATATCTTTGAATGTCTTATCTTAAAATTTTAAAATATCTTACTTTAGAATGAGAAAGCATTTAGTCTTTAAGTAGTGGGACTTAGTTCTTTGACAGAATGAATTGTGAAATACAATGAATCAATGGTTGAGAATCCAGAGCTCATTTAAAAATGTGTTTTGAATAGTCTTCATTAAGTGCATCTAAATTACTCTAGTGACAGGAAAGCTTATCACTACAATGTTAGTTCTATCATGAAAAATATATTTATAATCTTATCACTTAATCTCCCATGACTTTAACGGTGCAATCTCCTTTCTACATCAAAATATTGAAATGTTTGAACACAGCTAGCATGCTCCTTTTGGAAAATGAAGCATCCATAGATGCTTCACTATTCCACCTGTGGCATACTTTTCAGATCCTCATAATTCTCCTTGTCACCTTCTGAACATACTCTGGTCTAAGGAATGAGGCAAAGTCCTAAATAGGATTGTGCTCTGCCTTCTGACTCAAGCAGAGTTCATGGGGCCAACCCTGCATTCACTGTGTACAGAGCGAGCTTCAAAATGTGTGCTGACAGTAGTCATGGAGACCGGGAGCAAAAAAAGTTAGATCCCTAGCCGCCCAGTGGTCAGCGGTTTTAACTTACACTGACACTTAAATCTCTTGGACTCCCAGTTCTGTTCTGCTCTTTTTTTTTTTTTTTTAATGGAAATGATTGACCCTGTAATGCAGCTTTGTTGTGAAATTAAAAGAAATGATATCTGCAAAGTATTCAAAAGGGTTTGGTTATGCATCAGAGCTAAGGAACTATTTTTGATTAAGCAAATTTTTTTAAAGAAACATAATATAATTTTTCTTTCAACACATGTCAGGAAATTTTCACAGATTCAAAAGAAGTCAGAAGTACAGTGCATGATGCCTTCTCTCTTTGAGGGGAGAATCAGCTTCATATTATGTGTATGACTGTGACGGCTGATTCTCTCCCTTCCCTTCCATTGGCTACCTAGGGATCTTTCTAGAGCTCTTAATTTTGGCATTACACTCATGCTTGCTCACCTGAGTCAGAGATTCTGACTCTCCCCAATCCTTGCCCTCATTGCATGCATTGTTTTGATGATGACTAGAAGGCAATGCCACCGCACTCCAGTACTCTTGCCTGGAAAATCCCATGGGCAGAGGAGCCTGGTAGGCTGCAGTCCATGGGGTCGCTGAGGGTTGGACACAACTAAGCAACTTCACTTTCACCTTTCACTTTTCACTTTTTGGCATTGGAGAAAGAAATGGCAACCCACTCCAGTGTTCTTGCCTGGAGAATACCAGGGATGGCGGAGCCTGGTGGACTGCCATTTGTGAGGTTGCACAGAGTCAGACATGACTGAAGCGACTTGTCAGCAGCAGCAGCAGCAGCAGAGGGCAAAAGTCTATAAGCCTCATACAATTTGAACATCGGATGATTTCTTCCTGATTTCCTTTTCATAGTTTCAGTTATACAAGCTCAGCAGTGACTTTGGCTGTGCAGTCCACACTGCACTCTGAGGACTCCTGGGCAGCCTGGTTTGGATGCCCAGACTGACCATTCTGCAGTTTAAATCTTTCTAATGTCATAGTTTCTGCAGGAGTCAAGAGATAACGCTGGTGAAGGTTTATCTTTAATTTACCATTTAACAAACAAAAATTTATTTAAACAAAAGCCATGACTACTGTACTCACCTTTCAGAATCAGAATTGCTGTTGCTGAATTCTGAAGAGAACTTTATAAAGTAAATGTTTTCTATTTACTTTTATAGTAGTTGTGCACTGAATATCTCACATTGAAAACCATTGACAGCTCCCCTTGCTTAAGGAGCATAGCTATGTTTCCTTGTTATGAAGATGCTATGCAGATGACGCTGAGTGTTTTTGTGTGTGTGTGTGCAGGGAGAAAAAGAAGGGCTGTTAAAGAATATGAAAAACCCCCTAGGACTGTTATTGTTCGCCCCTTTGAGGAAAAGGTTCTTAGATTTGTTCTCCAGAAATGACTTGTGGAGCCACGTGTGTCATTAAGGTGACATAAATAGAAGGTCCAGATATAGAAAAAGGATCTGAGGACCTGGATGGAAGCCTTGTGCAGAGACTTGGACCAAAAAACCCCTGCTGAATAGAAAGCTGTTGGGAGATGGAACAAGAGTCAGTACCACCAAGGCTCTAATTCTCTCTCTGGAGACTGTTGAGTTGAGGGTATGAGATGGTGAGGAAAGAGCCAAGGAGTACTATGAATAAGTAAGCGGAAACAAAGCACAGCCTATTGTTACTCAAAGTGTAGCCCTTGGGCTGGTTGGCAAACTGTTTATTATCAGTCCAGGACCCAATAAGGACAGGAGTTGAAGGGTACTTTTTATACCAATTTGAGAAAGTAAATTTAAGTGTATTGATTGGAATTCTCTCTCTGGAGACTGTTGAGTTGAGGGTATGAGATGGTGAGGAAAGAGCCAAGGAGTACTATGAATAAGTAAGCGGAAACAAAGCACAGCCTATTGTTACTCAAAGTGTAGCCCTTGGGCTGGTTGGCAAACTGTTTATTATCAGTCCAGGACCCAATAAGGACAGGAGTTGAAGGGTACTTTTTATACCAATTTGAGAAAGTAAATTTAAGTGTATTGATTGGTGGTGGTGTTGCTCAGTAACTAAGTCATGTCTGACCCTTTGTGACCCTATATAGTGCAGCATGCCAGGCTTCCCTGTCTTTTACTTTCTCCCAGAATCTGGTCAAATTCATGTCCACTGAGTCCATGATGCTATGTCACCCTCTCCTCCTTTTGCCTTCAATCTTTCCCAGCATCATTGGTCTTTTCCAATGAATCAACTCTTCACATCAGTTGGCCAAAATACTGAAATTTCAGCTTCAGCATCAGTCCTTCCAGTGAACATTCAGGGTTGATTTCCTTTAGGACTGACTGGTTTGATCTCCTTGCAGTCCAAGGGACTCTCAAGAGTTTTCTCCAGCACCACAATTCAAAAGCATCAATTCTTTGGCCCTCAGCCTTCTTTATGGCC
>SJYC01008509.1:0-14036 GCA_006408675.1 Madoqua kirkii
TTTTTTAATCTCATTTGTGATATTTGTTCTATGGGTTTATATCCACTTTAAGTGCATTTTGGACACAATATGATACAAAAGGTAAAAGACATTATTTCAAGAAAGTTTTCCAGTAATTCTGCTGAAAATAATTAAAAAAAAATACAGATAGTCTCACAACTACATGTAAATATGCACTGATTTTTGAACATCTTTATTTATAATCACACCCTATATTTGTACCAAAGAAAATTAAATTATCAGATTTACAACTTCTGTAATAAATTGTTTCATCTAAGTTCATTTTGGTAGCAGCTACCTTATCTCATGGATTCCCTGGGGCATGGGAACCACACTGCAATGACAGGGTTCATTTTACTGGGCTTAAAAATGACCCAGTCCTTCACATCATCCTCTTCGTGATCATCCTCTATATCTACCTGGTGACCATATGTGGGAATCTCAGCACAATCATTCTCATCAGAATCTCATCTCAGCTCCATCATCCTATGTATTTTTTCTTGAGCCACTTGGCCGTTGCTGATGTGGGCTCTTCATCTTCTGTTACACCCAATATGCTTGTAAACTTCTTGGCGGAGAAAAATACCATCTCCTACCCTGGCTGTGCCATCCAGCTTGGGTCAGCTGTTTTCTTCGGGTCAACTGAGTGCATCCTTCTGGCTGCCATGGCATATGATCACTTCAGAGCAATCTGCAGCCCACTGCTTTATTCCACCAAAATGTCCACACAAGTCTGTGTCTACTTACGCACAGTGGCTTACATAGGTGGTTTTTTCAATGCCTCCTCCTTTACTATTTCCTTCTATTTTTTACACTTCTGTGGACCAAATCAAGTCAATCACTTTTTCTGTGATTTTGCCCCTTTGGTTGAACTCTCCTGTTCTGACATCAGTATCCCTGCAGTTGTCCCCTCATTCACGGCTAGCTCCATCACTGTGGTCACAGTGACTGTCATAGCCGTATCCTACATCTACATCCTCATCACCATCCTCAAGATGCGCTCCACCGAGGGGCGCCACAAGGCCTTCTCCACCTGCACGTCCCACCTCACAGCAGTCACTCTGTTCTATGGGACCATCACATTCATTTACGTGATGCCCAAGTTCAGCTACTCAACTGACCAGAACAAGGTGGTGTCTGTGTTTTACATGGTGGTGATCCCCATGTTGAATCTCCTCATCTACACCCTCAGGAACAATGAGGTTAAGGGGGCTCTAAAGAGAGCTTGCCAGAAAAACACTTTCTTAGTGAAGCCTGTTTTTTCATAGGATTTGATACAATAATATGCCATATATATAATAATAAGAGGAAATTAAGTGTTTGTGGTTTAAATATACCCATCCCATGTCATTATCTTGGTTGCAATCTTTTTAGTAAAGGTAGGGAGAAGATTTTCAGATACCTAATTGTAAGTCAGAGACCTATAGTAAATTTCCTTTAATAAAATTAAACTTACAATTAAGAAAAAAATTGGTTCATATAAAAATATTCCATCTCCTGAAAATCATTTTTAAATGTTACTTGTATATTTTTTCCAAAATTGTACTCTATCATAGGATTATTTTATCTCCAAACATTTAAGCCTGTGTCCATTTTCAACTGCAGTCTATTTTGTAATAAGAGAGATAACTATACTTTTGCTTGTGTACATTCTGAGAGGAAATAACAAAGTGGAATCTGAAAGTTTCTGGAGATGTTCTTGCAGGAAGCAGAACAGAGCATATACCTGTTCTCTCAGGTATATGTTGAGCAAGGACTTTATGGATCCATAAATTCTGGCCTATGTTTCTAGTCTCTGGCTCCAGTCACCACACAGAGGGTCCCCAGGGAAGAACAGAAGTCCCTGACTGACTTGTGAATTCTGTCAGGTTCAACAGTGATTTCTCTCTAGGAATTAGTAGGGTCCAGCTTGGTGTGCTGTGGTCCATGGGGTTGCAAAGAGTCAGACACAAATCGGTGACTGAACAACCAAAAAACTCCCCTGGGACTGAGTGGAACAACCTCTTGGAGTGCCTTGTTCATGGTCAGGCTTACATCCTTCTCAGGAAGCTGGAAGGAACTGGATTGTTCCCCCTGAATTTGTGACCGTTTCCTGGAGATGCTCAATCAACCTCTATGTGCTATGACAACTGCATTTGTTGAGCTTTCCTGTCCCCTCTTTAATGTTTCAGGCACAAATTCTTTATTTTTGCTCACAGAGTCATGGGGCATTAATCATCCTCTTCATTCACTTACTGTTTCATACATTCAAAAAGCATGTTGAGTTACTCTTGTATTCCAGAGACAGTCACAGGCCATTGGAAATAAAAGTTACAAGCATCAAATATATTTTCTCTCATAGTATTTATTTTATAGCATAACTGTAATAATAAAACCAACAAGTTAGTGATTCAGACTATTTGAAGGGGGTAGTGGTATGGAGAAAGAAAAAGCAGACAGAGTAATGGAGCTTAACCTGCCAGGGCAGGAAGTGTTGGTGTTGACCTCACTGGGAAGATAACATCTGAGCAACATCTGAGGTGAAGACACTCACTGCCTATTGTATATGATGTTATCTGTGTATATCTACGCAAGTCTAATATTCCACTCACATTTACCTTTAGCGTTATGACAGGTTTGGTAATTTGAATCAACCCCATGGTGAGCACAACAAAAACAAATGATAGGATGCTTAAGATATCTTAAATATCACAGAAGAGATTACAGTATAAGGAATTGCTTTACCAGGGACTGTGAGAATCCAGAGAAATACACCCAGCATTCACATATGCTTTAGCAATGAGAGAATTTGACAGGCAAGAAGGAAGTGTTACCATCCTGGGTTTGCATTCAGTGATGTTTGGGGATGGGTGGAACAAATATCAAAGCCTAGGGCACAACTAGAGAGTTATGGGGATAAGTTTAATATATATCCTCAAGATAAGCAGAAACCCAGTGACTAAGTCTTGCACTTATGTGCAGCCCTGGAGATCTAGAGAGTCTCAAGCCTTCAACTTGGGTATAAGGTGTTGCCAAGCCCAGGTGGTACTTCTGAGTGAACTGAACAATCAAATGAATAACTCAAGCCTCAATTATTCCTACTAAATATTAAACAGAATAACCAACACACACTGAAAAATTGTGACCAGCACCAAGGAAATAAGGTATCACACACATCATGGGAGTCAGTGGAAATAGCAAACAACAGAAACAGAATCATTAAGATATATGGGCATCAGTCTCAGGAGGTTGAACTTTTCTAAGAATCTATCCACTTCCTTTAGGTTGTCCATTTTATTAGCATATAGTTGCTCATAATATTCTCTTATGATCTTTTGTATTTCTGTGTTGTCTACTGTAACCTCTTTTTCATTTCTAATTATGCTGATTTGATTTTTCTCCCTTTTTTTCTTGCTGAAATAGAAAATATGAACAACCTAATTACAAGCACTGAAATCAAAACAGTGATAAAAAAAAAAAAATCTCCCAAAAAACAAAAGCCCAGGGCCAGATGCTTCACAGGGGAATTCTAGCAAACATTTAAAGATCTAATGCCTATTTTTCTGAAACTCTCAAAAAACTGCAGAAGAAGGAACACTCACAATCTCATTCTACAAGGCCAGAATCACCCTGCTACCAAAACCAGGCAAAGACAACATGAAAAAAGAAAATTATAGGTCAATATTACTGATTAACATAGATGCAGAAATCCTCAACAAAATTCTAGCAAACAGAATTCAACAACACATTAGAAATCTCATACACCGTGATCAAGTTGGGTTTATATCAGGGATGCAAGGATTCTTCAATATACACAAATCAATCGATATGATACACCATATTAACAAATTGAAAGATAAAAACCATATGATCATCTAAATAGATGTAGAAAAAGACTTCCACAAAATTAAGCACCCATTTATGATAAGAATGTTTCAAAAAATGGGTATAGAAGGAACCTACCTCAACATAGTAAAGGCCATCTATGAAAAGACAACAGCAAACATTATTCTCCATGGTTAGAAGCTAAAAACATTCCCTCTAAGATCAGGAACAACACAAGGGTGTCCACTCTCACCCCTATTCAACATAGTTTTGGAAGTCCTAGTTATGGTAATTAGAGAAGAAAAGGAAATAAAAGGAACCCAGATCAGAAAAGAAGTAAAACTTTCACTGTGTGCAGATGGCATGATACCATACACAGAAAACCCAAAAGAAGCTATCAGAAAATTATTAGAGCTGATCAGTGAGTTCAGCAAAGTCATAGGATGCAAGGTCAATACACATAAATCACTTGCATTCCTGTATACTAACAATGAAAAATCAGAAAGAGAAATTAAGGAATCAATCCCATTTACCATGGTAACAAAAAGATAAAATATCTAAGAATAAACCTACCTAAGGAGACAAAAGATCTGTAAATGGAAAATTATGAAACTAATGAAAGAAATCAAAGATGACAAACACATGAGAGACATTTCATGTTCCTGGGTAGGAAGAATCAATATTGTGAAAATGACTATACTACCAAATGCAGTCTACAGATTCAATGTGATCCCTATCAAATTATCAATGACATTTTTCACAGAACTAGAAGAAAAAATTTCCCAATTCATATGTAAACACAAAAGACCCCGAATAGCCAAAGCAGTCTTGAAAAAGAAGAATGGAGCTGAAGGAATCAACGTTCCTGTCTTCAGACTATACTACAAAGCTACAATCATCAAGACAGTATGATCCTGGCACAATAACAGAAATATAGACAATTCAACAAGACAGAGAGCCTGGAGATAAACCCATGCACCTATAGGTACCTTATTTTTTACAAAGGAGGCAAGAATGTACAATGGAGCAAAGATAGCCTCTTCTATAAGTGGTGCTGGGAAAACTGGACAGTTACATGCAAAAGAATGAAATTAGAACACTTCCTAATGCCATACACAAAGATAAACCCAAAATGGATTAAAGACCTAAATGTAGGACCAGAAACTAAAGAACTCTTAGACAAAACATAGGCAGAACACTCAATGACATAAATCAAAGCAAGATCTTCTGTGACTCACCTCCTGGAGAAATGGAAACAAAAACAAAAATAAACAAGTGGGATCTACTTAAACATAAAAGTTTTTGCACAACAAATAAAACAACAAGCAAGGTGAAAAGACAACCCACAAAATGGGAGAAAATAATGGCAAAGGAAACAACTGCCAAAGAATTAATTTCCAAATATACAACCAGCTCACACAACTCAATACCAGAAAAACAAACAACTCAATCAAAAAGCGGGAAAAAGATCTAAGAAGACATTTCTCTAAAGAAGACATATAAATGGCTAATAAGCACATGAATAGATGTTCAACATCACTCACTATTAGAGAAATGTAAATCAAAACTACAATGAGATATCATCTCTTACTGGTCAGAACAGCCATTACCAAAAAATAAAAAAAGTTAGCATGTGGAAAAAAGGGAACCCTCCTGCATTGTTGGTGGGAATGTACATTGATATCACCACTATGAAGAAAAGTATAGGGTAGTTCCTTAAAAAACTATAAATAGAATTATCATATGGTCCAGCAAGCCCATTCCTGGGAATATACCCAGAGAAAACCATAATTAGAGAAGATACATGCATCTTCAATATTCATTGCAGCACCATTTACAATAGTTTGGACATGGAAGCAACCTAAATGTCCATCAACAGAGGTATGGATAAAGAAGATGTGGCACATATATACAATGAAATATTACTCAGCCATAAAAAGAAATAAAATTGTGCCATTTGCAGAGATGTGAATGGACTCAGAGACTGTCATACAGAGTGAAGTAGGTCAGAAAGAGAAAAATAAATATTGTATATTAATGCATATAAGTAGAATCTAGAAAAATGGATTTTCAAAAATCTATCTGCAAAGCAGAAATGAAGATAGATGTAGAGAACAAATGTATAGACACCGAAGAGGGAAAGGGGTTGAGATGAACTGAGAGGCTGGGATTGACATATATATGAGAAATATCAATAACCTCAGATATGCAGATGACACCACCCTTATGGCAGAAAGTGAAGAGGAACTCAAAAGCCTCTTGATGAAAGTAAAAGTGGGCAGTGAAAAAGTTGGCCTAAAGCTCAATATTCAGAAAACAAAGATCATGGCATCTGGTCCCATCACTTCATGGCAAATAGATAGGGAAACAGTAGAAACAGTGTCAGACTTTATTTTGGGGTACTCCAAAATCACTGCAGATGGTGACTGCAGCCATGAAATTAAAAGATACTTACTCCTTGGAAGAAAAGTTATGACCAACCTAGATAGTATATTCAAAAGCAGAGACATTACTTTGCCGACTAAGGTCCATCTAGTCAAGGCTATGGTTTTTCCTGTGGTCATGTATGGATGTGAGAGTTGGACTGTGAAGAAGGCTGAGCACTGAAGAATTGATGCTTTTGAAGTGTGGTGTTGGAGAAGACTCTTGAGAGTTCCTCGGACTGCAAGGAGATCCAATCAGTCCATTCTGAAGGAGATCAGCCCTGGGATTTCCTTGGAAGGAATGATGCTAAAGCTGAAGCTCCAGTACTTTGGCCGCCTCATGCAAATAGTTGACTCATTGGAAAAGACTCTGACGCTGGGAGGGGTTGGGGGCAGGAGGAGAAGGGGATGATCGAGGATGAGATGGCTGGATGGCATCACTGACTCAATGGACGTGAGTCTGAGTGAACTCCAGGAGATGTTGATGAACAGGGAGGCCTGGCGTGTTGCGATTCATGGGGTCGCAAAGAGTTGGACATGACTGAGCGACTGAACTGAACTGAACAGGCTCCTCCCAACCCAAGTGAGTGTGACTCCTCATAGTCAACACATTCAGGAACTTTGTTCCATTTGTCGTATATTTGAAACACACTGATAACTTCAAGTAACTTTTCCAGTTTATTTCTCTTTTAAATCACACAAGCCTGTAAAGTACAAGGTATTAATCACATTAATCATAAAATTGAGTCTCAAAGAAGTTAAACAATGTTATTGAATTTATATACCTCAAACTGAATGCAGGTTTTCGGGCTACACAACCACACCTAGTATTTCTCAAACTATTTAAGTGAAGGATCACTTTCCCCCAAGCATCCATGGGTGAATATTTCTAGGAAGATAATAAAATGAGGTCTATTCAAAAAATTTAGTAAGAAAAACCAAAATATAAATGTATAAACTCATTTTTCAGATTACTGGAGTCAATACACAAAATTACTTTCTCAAATTGCTATGGAAGATATAACTGATTCCCCACAACTCCTGCCATTATTTGGTCCTCGACTGGCAGTAAACAGTTTGCCAGCCAGCGCCAGTCCAGGCACTACACTTTAAGTAATACTGGACTGTGTCTTTTTCTGCGTACTTACTCTTATTACTCCGTGGCTTTCCCCACTACCTGAAGCCCTCAATTAAAGGAACTTTTGTCCACAGAGATGTAATTAGAGCTGTGGTGGCACTGACTCTTGTACTGATCTCCCACCAAATTTCTATTTCCACAGATTTTTCTCCAAGTTTCTGGACAAAGCTTCCATCAGGATCCTCAGAAGTATATATACCATTTGTTAGGAACTGGACTTTCTATTTACACCACCTTAGTGAGATGCATAGTACCACAAGTCCCTTCTGGAGAACAAACCTAGGAAACTTTATCTCACGGGGGCAAGCAACAATGCCCAAGGGGATCCATCACATTCTATTACAGCCTTCACTTTCCTCCCAGCACACACACACAGACACCCACTCTCATCCAAGAACTATGTTCCTGACAGAGGGGGAGGATTCAGTGGTTTTCGCTGTCAGGTATTCAGTGCACAACTACTTAGAAATGTAGTGGAAAACATCTGCTTTACTACATTCTCTTTGGAATCAGTATCAGCGATTCTGGCTCTGAAAGGTGAGTGCAGTAGTCATGGATTTTATTTAAACTTGTGTTCATTCAATGAGAAATTAAAAATAAATGAACTCTGTCAACAACTTTAGCTCTTGAGTCCTGTTGAAACTCTGGCCTCAGCAAAATTTGCGCTCCAGAATGGTCATCCTGAACACCCAAAGCAAGCTGCCCAAGAGACCCCAGAGAAGTGTGGGTGGTCTGCAGCAGTCAGAGCCACTGCTAAGCTTCTATCATTGCAGCTATGATAATGAAATCAAGAAGAAACCAACTGATATTCAGGTTGGATGAGGCACACAGCATAGGGGGCTATGCTTTCTCTCTATCATCAAAGTGACCAATGCATTGAAGGAAGGTATATTTGCACTTCAGAACCCCTGACCCAGCTGGAGAAGCATCAACAGGATGTTTATAGAAAGAACCCTAAGTAGCCAGTAGAGAGGACAGGAAGAGCAAGAATTAGTTATGAATCATTACACTTCTCGTCAAAAATTAACTAATTGAAAACCTACCAACACATCATTTTCACTTAATGAAAAATAGTTACTTAGCTCTGATATATGACCATAAACCTTTGAGTACTTTGCAGATATCATTTCTTTTAATTTCATGACAAAGCTGCATTATAAGGACAATTATTCCCATTTTAATATGAAACAACAAGGAGTCAGAGATTTAAGTATCATGTGCAAGTTTAAATATCTGGTCACTGGGAGTATCTGAGTTTTCTGTCTCCAGTATCCATGACTACTGTCAGCACAGATTGAAGCTCACACTGTGTGCACAGTGAATGCAGGATTGGTCCCCCTTAACTCTTCTTGAGTCAGAAGGCAAAGATTATACATGCTGCTCAGTGCTTGGCTCAGTCCTCAGATGAGAGTCTTTCAGAGGCTGAGAGCAGAACACTGGGGGTCTCAAAAGTACACCACGGGATGAATGGGAAAGGGATTTGTGAATGTTAATTTTACAAAAGAGGAGGCAGTTAAGGCATGTTCTGCTTAGTTGCTCAGTTGTATCTGACTCTCTGACTCTTGGCAACTGCATGTACTGTAGCCCACCAGGCTCTTCTGTCCATGGGGATTCTCCAAGCAAGAATACAGGAGTGGGTGGCCATGCCAGCCTCCAGGGTATCTTCCCAACCCAGGGATCAAATCTAGGTCTTCTGCATTGCAGGCAGATTATTTACCATCTGATCCACCAGGGAAGCCCAAGAATACTGGAGTGGGTAGCCTATCTCTTCTCCGGGAATCAATCCAGTGTCTCCTACATTGCAGGTGGATTCTTTACCAATTGAGCTACCAGGGAAGCCCATATTCAAGTATCAGTGTTTTGATATTGAAAGAAGATGATTTGTGCCAACCACATACAGAGTCAAGTGAAAAACCAAAAACAGATTTTTCATGATAGAGCCAACATCCCTGGCAGTAAGCTTGCTTCTCACTAGAGTAATTTAAGTGTATTTATAGAAGATGAGTCAAAAAGAACACATTGTTTAATGAATTGAAGATTCTCAGCTGTTGGTTCATAATACTTCACAATTCATTCTGTCAAAATCCCACCACTGGAAACAATAAAGGCTTTTGTATTCTAAAGTAAGAAATTAAGAATGAATATATTTTATACTTATATTTATCTTTATGGTAAATGTTTCAAATCTTAAGAGCTGCAATAATGTCAGCAGAAAACTGTCCTTCTATGAACATAAGAAACAATGACACTAAATAGAAAATTTCATGGTTGGGTTAATGTGACTCTTAAAAGTACAAAAGTGATGAAGTATATAGAGATATATGTTTCAAAAAGTAATTAGGGATAGAATATGAAGCTCCATGATTATTGTACTAAGGAGCTGGGCCATATATTTCATCTGGCATATTCATTATACAAATCATGCCTAAATTCATTAACATGTTCTCTTTATCACATTTTACTCCCACACACTAGTTATTTGTGATGCAGGGATACACACAATTTTGAGGAGACTATGTATTAATTGAGAAGAATAAAATATAAACAAGCGAAAAACAAAACAAAATCCCATAACCCAGTACAAAGAATGGCAATCTAGACATCTTCAAAGCATGATGTCCACACAAAGGAAATTTATCTAATTACACCTTAGATGTCAGAGCAGATTTTGTAGAGAAATGAACTTGCAGGATGAGTAGAAGTCACCCAGGATAATGATGGTGGGAACTTGGGGGCCATCCAAGTGAGAGTACAGAGATTCAAGGTCAGAGAGGGTAGAGTGCACTAAGGGGACTCTAAAGTGTTCAGGAAGGTTGAATCAGTGCAAGTGTTGGATGGAAACATCCTGAGAGACAAGCAAAGAGTCATATGCAGGGGATACATCAGAAAGTATACACTGTGCTATGCTAAGGAGGGTAGGTTTCATCTTGGAGGCTAAAGAAAGTATGAAAGACTTGAAAGAAACACTTTTGCATTCCCTTTTACTTCAATAAGAGATCACCTTGGCAGATGTACTGTGAATTATAAAGGCACAAGAGTGAAGACAGGGAGGCAAACAGATAAATACAATAAAGGAGAAAAATGAACAGGGCCAAAAATAATTAGGGATACTAGCAGTGCAAATATGGGAATGGATAAATAAAATGGAGAGCTAAATTGTAGGTAGTATCAATAGGATTTTATTAGATGTGGTACAATGAGAAGAAGGCTAGGATCACTTCCCTGTTTCAGATATGAGAGATTGGGTGGATTGTGGTATCATCCCACAAATTTAGGACATAGGAATGGTCTAATGAAAGAGTGAGTTTGGTCTGGAGAAGGCTGAGTTTAAGATATTTGTGGGATTTCTAGCTGAAGACTTCCAAGATAACTGAACTTACAGAGTTGGATCTTGGGAGACAGATATTTCTAGAAGTAAGGCTGGGAAGATATTATAGAATAAACATCAGACAAAGAAAAATATAATTGAGGTCCCAGAGACTGAGATTGAATCATTCTTTTGTGAAAAGACGACTCCTCCCCCCAAAAAATCCTATTCAGCCCCATATTTACAGCTAGGCAGAGGGAGAAATTATTGTGAATAACCAAGAAAAAATAAGAATGTATAGAATGAAAACATTTTTTTTAATGATTTTTCAAATTTCCCTCAACAGGAACAATTCCCAGAGGAGATGGATGTTGGAAACCACACCAGTGTGACAGAGTTCATCCTTTTGGGGTTAACAGAAGATCCTACACTTTGTGTCATTTTCTTTGTAATATTTCTAGGAATCTATGTTGTCACCTTAGTAGGCAATATCAGCATAATTATTCTGATAAAAAGCTGTTCCCAGCTTCAGACTCCCATGTACCTCTTCTTCAGCCACTTGGCTTTTATAGACACCTTGTTTTCCACATCCATCACACCTATGATGATTATTGGATTCCTGAAACGTAGACTGGCCCTCCCAGTTGCTGGCTGTGAAGCCCAGCTATGTTCTGTGATCGCATTTGGGACAGCTGAGTGCTTCCTGCTGGCTGCCATGGCCTATGACCGCTATGTGGCCATCTGCATGCCCCTGCTCTACTCCACCCACATGTCCTCCAGAGTCTGTGTCGTCTTGGTTGGGGCTTCCTATGTGGGTGGGTGTGTCAATGCTTGGACATTTACTAGTTGTTTATTAACTTTGTCTTTCTGTGGACCAACTCACATAAACGAATTTTTCTGTGACTTCTCCCCTCTGTTGAAACTTTCCTGCTCAGATGTCTCCACTGTTGAAATTATCCCTTCCATCTCTTCTGGCTCCATCATTGCAGTCACAGTGTCTGTCATCGCTCTCTCTTACATCTGCATCCTCAGCACCATCCTGAAGATGCGCTCCACTGAAGGGAGACACAAGGCCTTCTCCACCTGCACCTCTCACCTCACCGCAGTCACTCTCTACTATGGAACGATCACCTTCATTTATGTGATGCCCAAATCCAGCTATTCAATTGACCAGAACAAAGTGCTGTCTGTGTTCTATACAGTGTTGATCCCCATGTTGAACCCCCTCATCTACAGTTTGAGGAACAGAGACGTAAAGGAGGCCCTGAGAAAGGTAATTCTAAGAATGTATTCTTAGGATCCATTCCCAACATTTCAGATGCTCGTTCATCAGCATTATATTTGTGTGTGTCTGTGTGCTATTCACTCAGCTGCATTCGACTCTGTGCAATTCCATCAACTATAGCCTTCCAGGATCCTCTGTTCATGGAATTCTCCAGGCAAGAATGCTGGAGTGGGTAGCCATTTCATCCTCCAGGGGATCTCCCCAACTCAAGGACTGAATCAGAGTTTCTTGCATTGCAGGCAGTTTCTTTACCATCTGAGCCACCAGAGAAGCCCACTCACCAAATACTGCTTAACTGGTTAAATTTAAATAATACTTTTAATTCTCACTTATATATACTTATAAACCCATTGGGAGACATCTTGAAATCAGTAATAATGACAGTAATTGCTTTCACTATTACATGTTAGCACTTGCAGATGCCTAGATGTTTTTCTTTAATAATTTCTACTTACAATATGCTCAGCCCTATTCTAAATACATTGGTATATTAGCTGGCTTGTTTCTTGTAAAAATCCTACATTAGTAGTTTTTATTTCTATTTTTTAAATAAATTATCTGATACAGAGACATTAAGTAGATTGCCCAGAATGATACAGCTAGGGTTTTTCAGTCAGTCTTTGAATCTAGAAAGTCTGAGTTCAAACCACCATGCTTCTTCATTTAATTTTCACAGCAATATCATGATGCTGCTTATTTTAAAATTACCTCAATTTACAGATGAGACTACCACATCTCAGAGGGATTCAAGAGTTTGTTTGAGAGATATGGACCCGAGTCTTTGATTCACTTGGAATCAAGTCCTCTCATTCCATGCCCTTGATCTACTCTGTAAACCATTATCAGTTCAAGGACTTCAGCACTGTTACTGATCTAGAGATTTGAGCAAGATGAGAAATCCTAAGTTGTTTCTTTTCATCAGCCTTCTGAAAAAACTCTACTCTCAGTAAGTCTAGGTTGTGAGGACTCCAAAAACAAGTATGAGAGTGGGAAAACTGGATTGCTTTACATCTATAAAAAATGAGGTCTAGACATGACAATTACATGATTTGACTGGAAGTCTAACTATATTTAAGCACATACTACAAACAAATATTCCCACTTGGTATAATGTAGTTTTCCTTAGCTGTAGAAACTAAAAAGCGTATCTTTGAATTAACATTCCAACTAATGTGATAACATTCAGAGTTCCATAATCTGGATTTATAAAAAATGTAATTAAGAAGTGCTGCCAAAGATTGTAGTAAATGTATTTCTTACATAATAATCTACCCTCAATTTTTTCTGGAATTCAGGAACTCCCAACTCAATGTAAATACTGAGACAACTTTTTAGAGCATCTGAAAGCAAAACTTAGATTATAAAAGTCCTTGACTCAGTGTAATGGGGTGAAACAAGTGAGGACTGGGAGACATAGAAGCAAAATGGAATATTATTTACAATACATTGCTATAATGCTGGCAAATTTTAGTGGAAACACAATGATTAAACGAAACAAGGATAAATTAAAACATGTGAAATGATCAAATAATGGATAAAGAAAAACGTTCTCTAACCACAACATTCTTGACACCAAATTTGTGGTATTTTTTCCCCCATATCAACCAGCTGGAATACTGGTATGTTCTAAATATCCAAACATCAAATTGATATTCTATTCTTTCATTCAATTCTGACATTAACTCCCTGGAGGTACGGTCAGATTTCACAGGTTTAAAACTCAGTTCCATAACTCTGCCCTCCCTTCTGACACCAGTTGCAAGTAATGGGTCCCCAGGGTATCCACATTTCTGTCCAACTTGGCTACAAGTCAAGGATTCCCACAGGCGTCTTCCAGGTTTGAGAGTTTGCTAGAATGACTCAACAAAATTCTCTGAAACATCTGCTTACATTTACCAGTTTAACATAAAAGGTATTATAAAAGATAAATTAACAGAGACACACCGCACCAGGTCTGGAAGGGTCTCCAGGGCAGGAGCTTCTGTCATCAGGAAGATGAAGGGTATAATCTGGAGTGTATAACCCTTTTAGCACATGAATCTGCTGGTCAGTTTGGAAGCTTTCCACCCCATAGTTTAG
>SJYC01008514.1:0-19769 GCA_006408675.1 Madoqua kirkii
CCTTATAAGAAGTGATATATATATAGTAATATATCTAAGTATATATCTAAGTTTTATAAGTTTTATATGTATGATTCAGTTATTTTCTAATTTCCATTTGACTTTTTCTTTGATTGAGGGGTTCTTTAATGATATGCTAATTCATTTCCAAATACACGAGTGTTTTCTAGTTGTCTTTTATTATTGATTTCTAGCTTTATTGCATTACATTTAGAGAATGTTACTGAAAGATATTAAAATAAATTGAGTCTTGTTTTATTTCCTAATTTCTACTCAATATGAAAAATATACTGGTAGCATGTAGAATTGTGCTCAATATGTTATGTGGCAACTTGAGTGGGAGGGGAGTTTGGAGTGAATGGATACATGTACATGTATGGCTGAGTCCCATAGTTGTTCACCTGAAACTATCACATTGCTTGTTAATTGGCTATACTTCAGTACAAAAAAAAATGTTTTAAAAAATATATTCTGGTTCTTGATTAATGCTGTTTCCATTTCTAGGAAAATGGTTAAAAGTGTTAGTTAAAATTATGACATATACATTTCCTTATAACTGAGAAGAATTACATGACTGTAGTTCCATTTTCTAACAGGAAATGACACTGTTACTCCTATTACCCTTCCTGTAACTAACTTACATTGCATTTGAAAGAGTAGTGGCTGAAAATAACAACAAAAATAGACTGATGATCTAAATAGAGAGACATAGAACAGCCACAACATGCAGCCTCCTCTGCCTTCAGCAGATCATATCATAGACATCCATAGAAAATCAGTTATATTAATTCAGAATTCATAACTGTCCTCTGAATAGATGCACAAGAAAAAAAGTATCAACTCTACTAATTAGAGCCATTTAGCTGGAGGCAGAAATCCTAGCACCACAAAGGATAAATGTAGTTAGTCTCACAGACAGAAATTCAGTCTGTATGACTATATG
Organism: Madoqua kirkii; assembly: GCA_006408675.1. Lineage (NCBI taxonomy): Eukaryota > Metazoa > Chordata > Mammalia > Artiodactyla > Bovidae > Madoqua > Madoqua kirkii. The sequence continues at coordinate 944 of SJYC01008514.1, forward strand.
ACTGGCAATGATAGATAAGGGTTTCAACTAGCTCCCCACTGAGAAGGAACCTGGGCCAGTAATCAGAACCCAAAGCTTATACTTGTTTTTTAAATTTTGGCTGTGCATAATAAAGTGCATGCTGTCGTCATTCCTATGTAGGCACTGAGACTGTCCCTGGACAAATTCTCCAAAACCAGAGCCTTAGCCAGCAACTGTATGCAAGTTATTTGGTGAGGAATAATCTCAGAGAAAAACTGTAAGGAGGAGAGAAGCCGGATAGGTAAGGAATTTTCAGACACAGCAGACTTCAGAACAAGGAAGGTGTAGAATTTAATCAGGAGATGGTGCATTGAGTGGCCTGTCACAGCTTTGAGGTTATGAGAGCAGATATTGGAGATGAGACTTGATATACATTAGGTGGAAGATAACACATAGTGGTAGGGAAGACTGTAAAAGCCAAAACTGATGATAAAGGCAAACAGGAGCAATTTGTAGATATCACAATTGGCAATCATTAACTGAGTATTTTCTTTTTCAACAAGGTCTTTGCCAGCAGAGCCGCCTCACTAGAAAGTGCTCATACCGTGTGTTCATTCTCTTCTACTCTCTTTTTCTGAATGTTTCCCCCAGCAATAGCTTCTCATGCCATGCCATTCCCTTGCCCTGTGTATTAGGAAGAGGAAACCTGAGAGATGGCAAATTTTCAGAATTATAAAATAAACAGCATTATGTAGGAAGCAAAATGTCCCTGAGGGAATCATCTACATCCCAAGCTTTTTTTAAAAAAACAAGTTGAGTTTCCAACACATCAATTGTTATTCAGAATCATAAATGCAAACATCACTAAAAAATTCTCTATGGTATGTCAGAATTTTAAAAACATTTTTGACAACATCACAAGAGATAACAAATCGACAGAGCACAAGATGTCTAGTATCTAAAGCAGTAGTCTCAAAATAACGGTCTCTGATGGCCTGAGGAATCTCTTTAAAATCTTTTTTAAGGAATGGAGAACACAACCTTTATCTTATAGGGACTCTAATGTCAGAGGGAATACTCACAGACATTCAAAGGAAAAAAGCAGCCTTAAAATTTCCCCCTGAATTACGGGATACATGAAATCACAAGAACTGCAGAAAGCCACGCCTGAATTGCGAGACTGTCAGTTCTTCCTCCAGCTTAATAAACTCATGATTTTAAGGGACTGGAAGGTGGTTATCCTGCTGTGAAAGGTGGGAATTTTAGAGCTTTTTCTCTTTAAAATTATTGTATGTATTCTAATTTTTATTCTACTGAAGAGGAAAAGTTAAAATTTTGCATAATCTCCTTCTCCTTTTGCCTCTGTAACCCAGCTTGCTCCTTGCAAAGTCTAGATCACATAGATCATGTAGGTCACGTAGTCTCAGAAAGTGGGGACTTGTGATACTAGGAACTGGACTTTATCTCACTCATCCTTGTCCTTCTCTTTGCAATCACCTGGCCCCTGCAAACTTGCTTAATCATGCCTGTCTGTGTAAAGGTCAGGCATCCCCCTCCCATCTTGACTCCTGTTCCCACGCACTCGAAACCCCTTAGAATAAACCAGCCTACTAACATCTAGTCTTGCCCACTATAGTTTGTCTATAAAAACTCTGTCATCCCTTTGTCTGGAGCTCAGAGCTTGGAGCTTAACTCCTCTGGGCCCGCTGATGTAAATAAACCTGAGTTCTCCAACTCTCCAAGTGTGATGCTTGGTTTCTTGAGTACTGGTTTCTGCAACACTATATCTTCTAATATTCTATATCTTCTAATAATCAAGTACCCATTTGGTATTAACAGCCTATTATATTAAAGAAACTATAAGCAAGGATAAGCTGGACATTTACAGTGCTGAAATTTACAGTGTTTACAATTCCCTGGAAAATTACAGGGAATTTTCAATTCCCTCCTCCTGGTAGAGACAGAACCCAGAAAACTGCATGGGGGGAGTTTCAAGAACAAAAAAGAGGACAGAATGGTAAACTCAAGGCAAAAGTCAGGTGAACAGAGAGGATAAGACTTGGTGAAACAAGCAGAAGGACTGAGAAAACACCGTGAATCTTGTTCTCCAGTGCCTGACAGGGTGACAGGGGAGAATGGAAACAGTGCCACGCTGACATGACTTTCTATTACTACTGTTGTAAAATATATGAAAAAGACATGTTATCAGCATATTTGAAAAGAAGAGAATGATAAAAGTCAAAAGTTCCCAACCAAAATTAATAAAGATTAGGCAGAGTACCTAACTCTCATTCTGCAGACATTTCCCCTTGGAGAAGCTTGCCAAGAACTTGTAATGAATATGGGTGGAGATGCACTGTTTGCATAAAGCTCCCCTGGCCATTCTTGCTATGCCCCTTGGTGATAACCACTTATATAGGTCAATTGTAATTTGATACTACAGTAAATGGGGATCATGTATAGAATTCAAAAATGGTAGTTTCTTTCTCCTAGATTTTAAACAACCATAGCTGGAGTTTTGAGAAGTGGTTGTAAATTAGTTCAGAAAGAATGCAGAAAGCAGCCATACATGCATTCATGATGCTACATGACAGTATTCCTAAAACCATTTAGAGAGAAACCAAAACTCTTTAGTATTAAGTAGAGCAAATGGTGCATTGAAGAGGAGTTAATAAATGCACTGTGGATCACAATAAACTGTGGAAAATTCTGAAAGAGATGGGAATACTAGACCACCTGACCTGCCTCTTGAGAAATCTGCATGCAGGTCAGGAAGCAACAGTGGACATGGAACAACAGACTGGTTCCAAATAGGAAAAGGAGTACGTCAAGGCTGTATATTGTCACCCTGCTTATTTAACTTATATGCAGAGTACATCATGAGAAACGCTGGACTGGAAGAAACACAAGCTGGAATCAAGATTGCCGGGAGAAATCTCAATCACCTCAGATATGCAGATGACACCACCCTTATGACAGAAAGTAAAGAGGAAATCAAAAGCCTCTTGATGAAAGTGAAAGTGAAGAGTGAAAAAGTTGGCTTAAAGCTCAACATTCAGAAAATGAAGATCATGGCATCCAGTCCCATCACTTCATGGGAAATAGATGGGGAAACAGTGGAAACAGTGTCAGACTTTATGTTTGGGGGCTCCCAAATCACTGCAGATGGTGACTGTAGCCATGAAATTAAAAGACGCTTACTCCTTGGAAGAAAAGTTATGACCAACCTAGATAGCATATTGAAAAGCAGAGACATTACTTTGCCAACTAAGGTCAGTCTAGTCCAGGCTATGGTTTATTCTGTGGTCATGTATGGATGTGAGAGTTGGACTGTGAAGAAGGCTGAGTGCCGAAGAATTGATGCTTTTGAACTGTGGTGTTGGGGAAGACTCTTGAGAGTCCCTTGGACTGCAAGGAGATCCAACCAGTCCATTCTGAAGGAGATCAATCCTGGGATTTCTTTGGAAGGACTGGTGCTAAAGCTGAAACTCCAGTAGTTTGGCCACCTCATGCGAAGAGTTGACTCATTGGAAAAGAATCTGATGCTGGGAGGGATTGGGGGAAGGAGGAGAGGGGGAAAACAGAGGATAAGATGGCTGGATGGCATCACTAACTCGATAGACCCAAGTGTGAGTGAACTCCGGTAGTGGTGATGGACAGGGAGACCTGGCTTGCTGTGATTCAAGGGGTCACAAAGAGCTGGACACGACTGAGCGACTGAACTGAACTGATAAGCATGGAGGCTTTCTGAAGAACATAGTCATTCCCTGACCTGTCCCCTTTCACCCCTGCCCTGGCCCCCGTAGCCTCTGAACTAACCTTAGTAAAAATTCTATAATCACTAGGCTCTAGATGCAGTTGGGGCATACAAAATTTTCAAACAACTCTCAGCTCTGTCTAAGCATACATGCACACACAACATGCACAAACCCCAAACAGCAAAAACCTAACCTCACAATAAACTGATGTGAATCTAGAAGAAAAATGACTAACACACATAGGAAGGTTTGAGAATTTCAAGGGAAATGACATTTTAATTGTCTTTCTAAGAATGCTCTTTTAGCAGTCACAAAAGGGCAGGAAGAACACTGTAAGAAAACATGTGAATAGTGGAAAGGTCATGAAGCACATACAATTTTTTTTTTAAACGGTGGGATGGTCCCTACGTAGGAGAGGCTGGAGGCAGATGAAGTGACGACACTTGCACTGAGGGAAGCCTAAGATGTAATTAGCCACATAAGTAAGTGATTCTCTAGGTTCTCACTGTCTCTCTGTGTTTATAATACATGTGCCCTTACCAGCTGTATAACTTCTGGCAAATTAAGTAACTCGCTAAGGCCTTAGTTTCTTTACTGCAAACATCATAATAGCAGCCCTGAGGATATATGAGATGGTATAGCTGAAGCATGTAATGAGGTTTAGAAGCTATTAGAATTACCTGGTTTGTAAGCAGAAGATATCTAAAAATCTAAAATTTGATGTACAGGGATTGCAGATTGAACATAGAAAAGCTGGTAAGAGATGAAGGACCAGGAGAGGGAAAGAATAGAGGTTGTGGCAAAAATCCATTTGAGTCATGGAGCAGAAAGCAGGAGACATTTTTTAGTTAGGCTCCTGGAATCTAGAAAATGTGGACAAGAGAGGATGAAAAATCAAAGTAATTCAGGCTAGTTTCTGAAAAATGAGCAAAAGTCTAATAGAAGTAAAACAGAAGAGGGAAGACTGAGGTAGAGGGGACATCACGCACAAAGACACAGCAGCATGAAGGATCGTGATGTTTCTGGAAAATAGAGGGCACTGCTGTCTGGTTTGAGTGTAGGGTAGGCAGGGGCATGTGGTGGAAACAGCCAGGAGTAGTATCTAGGGATCCATTTGTGATGAGCATCAGATATCATACTGGGGTGTTTGGCTTTCCTCTTATAGTCCGTATCTATTCACTATTTTTGATACTGTTATAGCCACACGCTCTGGGAAACAAACTCACTCAGAAGGACAATGCAGATAGTGGAGTGCAGTTTATTACACCTGCACGCCCAAGGCAGAGTCTCCTTTTAGCCAAGGACCCTGACCAGCATTTGTGAAAATCTTTTATACCCTATGTGTACGTGTCTGAACCCACCACTCCAAATTTCTTAAGACTTAACATAAACCAAGGAAAATACAATCCAAATAATCCCATCATTCATGTGCTATATGCTCAAACAGTCAAACAATTAGCCAATAATCAATAAACCTGATGTTACAGAAAATTTTATGGCCTTTCTGGAGGAAGGGGTGATTAGTGTATGTTTTCTCTTAGGCGATGAGTAACCTAGATATGATCTTCAAGGTTCCCCTGTCTGGAGAGGGGTCTTATCCTTCTGTTGTTTTTATAGGCACTAAACACAGAGTTCAGAGTCCATTGGAAAGGTAGCTAAGCATGATCAGCATGAACAGGCCTAAGATGGAGTCCAGGCCCTGTGAATTCCTTCTTCAATACCATTAGTGACTTAATATACCCTCTGTTTAGGAATTGAATATCCTATCATGATACAGTGAATAAAAATGCAGCAAATTTGTGACTAATGGAAAATAATGGTAATCTATTGGATAGTTCCAGGACAGGAGCAGAGAGAATAAAAACAAACAGCAACAAACAGAAAGGTAATGGCAAAAGGACACCTGGAATTTTGGCACTGAGTTTAAATGCAGAAATATGAGAAAGAAACCCAAACTGGGGTCTGATGGTAGTGCTCGGATGTTTGCAAGTAACTCAATCAGGAAGTACAGGAGGGAACTCTGACATGTGGGGGGAAATATGACCAATTCTGTTCTGAAAATCTTACATGCAATACATGAAGGACATTTTGGCCTGGAAATGTGTCAAAGGAAATGGGAGCTTCCTATACAGTAGAAGTGAGAATTAGAGAGTCATACAAGGTAAGTGATAGTTAAAGCAATAAAGGAAAAATGTTTCCTTTGGAGGTAAATAGACAAAAACCTCCAGAGGAGAGTGGAAGGGTCTCAAAGACAAGCCATTTGTGTCTAGAAAGATTGCTTGGGTAGATGAGTTTCCCACTTTAGGGTCTTTGAATTGGTTGTGAACCATGCAGTTAATGCTCTCAAGGGCTTCCCTGACTCCACAAACCAAAGGAGCCATTCCTTTTTTCATCATAGAGATCCCATGTGTTTGCTTATATTTTGTGTTTCATGTGTGTAAATTGTCTGGCCCATCATAAGCATGTAGTTAATATGTGTTGAATAAATTCACAACTTCCATAACCACTTAACCACTCTAAAACTCACTTCATGTTTATAAAATCAAAATAGAAATTCGAAGCTCCCAGACTTGCGAGGACTATGTGAGGCAACTCTGTCTAGCCCCAGCATATTGTCTGACATATCATGGACATTAAGTGGGTGCTGGTTACCTGTCCTGACTCCTCTTGTATTCTTTGCCATAGCTACAGTACAAAAAAAAATTTAAAAAGAAAAACACAAACAACTAACTCTTCAAATGTATTAGTCTTACAGAATAATTTCCAGTTACTGTTTCTCTATTTCTCTTGCACACTCCTTCATTTTCCATCACTGATTCCTCTTTTTTTTCTTCCCCTTCCCCTTCAACAATGATGGAAGTTAAAATCAAAATTCTACGGAGTGTTTTCATGTCTGTCTTCACCTCTTATGAGAGCAAATGTTTAATGAAAAATTGAAATAGAAATATTATTTACAAAATTGATTTCAGGAATTTGAGTTTGTTCCATTCAAGTCTGTACTTCAAAGCAAACCACTTTGCTAGAAAATGTCCTGGAGCTTTTGCTTAAAAAGCCAAAATTTGATTAGGACATTATGACCAGAATATGCCACTCTGAGACATTACCTTCAAAATCATTTTGACTCCAAGCTAGTCCATTAATATCTTATTAGGCATCTGGAAAAAAACCTTCAACTAGAAATTATTAAGAACTTAAAGTTACTGATATATATTTGATATATATTAAGAACTAATGCTATTTTAAATATATATCAAGTTTTAAATATTACCATGAATGGAAACCCAGTAGAAGTTCCAATATGTTAAATTCATTTATGTGGCCAGGTCATTGTCACAATCATTACTTTCAGAGCCACTGCATGGTGAAACTGATGGGAGAGGATTTCATTGAAGGAAAACTCAAAGTTCTTAGGGAAAATTTTTACTTAACTCCCTAATTTTTTTAAGTTATATTATAAGTGATTTAAATGCTTGAATTATTCAGTCAATAGTTTATGAAGCACTCCTGAGCGCCAGGTTACCATTATATCTGACAGAGCATTTGCAAAATGTAGCATTACAGAATTCTGTGGGTGAGAACAAAGCAGTTTTATTATATTTCCCTCTTACATGCAGATACATTTTGGAAAAGAGAGATAACAATGCCTTTGTGAGTATAATCCAAGAAGACATTTGGGCTCACTCTATGTCATTTATGCAGATTCCACACTAGAATCATTCTCACTACTCTAATTGCTGAGCTTGACTTCAGTCAACTGCATTTAGCATCACATTCTCAGACTCTCCTATGAAGAGCTGCCCTGAAGCTCAGGTCCCTCCCCTTCATTAAAGTCTAGGTGACAGTGGTAAATAAGGACAGTTTCTACTCATCTCAGAGTCTTCATTTCAATAACCCCGTACCTTTGGAGGAAAAGTGCTGCGTGCACCAGGAGGATGGGTGATCATATCACATTGAGCACATTCCTTCTGTGGGGATTTACTAGTTTCTCAGACACGCAAAATCTCCCCTTTGTGATGACTTTCTTCTCCCATATGACCATCCTAGCTGCAAATGCATCCATAATGGTGGCCATAAAGCTGAATCACAACCTTTAAAGCCCCATGTATTTTTTCCTCTGTGGTCTCTCATTTTCAGAAACCTGTACCACTTACATATACACAATGGACTATTACTCAGCTATAAAAAATAATGCATTTGAATCAATTCTAATGAGGTGGATGAACCTAGAGCTTACTATACAGAATAAAGTAAGACAGAGCAAAAGACAGATGTTATATATTAAAGCATATAAGCGGAATCTATAAAGATAGTACTGATGATCCTGTGTGCAGGGCAGCAAAGGAGATACAGACATAAAGGATAGGCTTTTGGACACAGTGGGAGAAGGAGAGGGTGGGGAGATTTGAAAGAATAGCATTGAAACATATACATTACCATGTATAAAATAGATAGCCAGTGTGAGTGTGATGTATGATGCAGGGAGCCCAAAGTCGGTGCTCCGTGACAACCTAGAGAGATGGAGTGGGGAGGGAGGCAGGAGAAGGGATCAAGAGGGAAGGGACACATGTATACCTATGGCCAACTCACGTTGCTGTATGGCAAAAACCATCACAATATTGTAAAGTAATTACCCTCCAGTTAAAAATGTTTTAAAGAAACCTCTATCACTATGGTAATCATCCCCTACATGTTGGTGGGCTTGCTGTCAGACAGCAAGTCCATTTTCTTCCTGAGTGTGCCACACAGATGCTCTTCCTGTCCGGCAGTAACTGCTTCGAGACGGCTGCCATGCCCATGACTGGTACACTGCTATGCACGATCCATTCCACTACCCCATCCTCATGACCAGTAACGTCTACTTTCAACTGATGTTGGCAGATTGGGTAGTGGTTAGGTTCCTGGTTTCTGTGTGCATCGTCACCATTGTATTCAACTTGTCTTTCTGTGACTCCAACACCATCCTGCACCTCTTTTGCACCATCTTGCCTATGGCCTGCCTTGCTTGTGACTATACTCTCTCGTGAAATGGCTTTTTTTTTTTGCTGACTTTGTGTTGGTGGGCAGCTTCATTTTAACTATGATTTCCTAGGTCTTCATTGGGCTAATAGTAATGAAGATGCCTTCTGCCAAGGGGAGGCATAAGGCCTTCTCAACTTGCCTCTCACTGTGGTGTGCATACACTATGGATTTGCTGGCTTTGTCTATCTGAGACCAAGGACAGTGACGCAGTCTGTGAAGATATGCTGATGGCATAGACAGTGCTGACACTTCTGCTTCATCCCATTGTTTCCTTTTAACTTTAGTGATTATGGACCCCTGCCTCTAGGGAAGGGAGGATGTGGAGAGCTGCTTCACACTGTTCTGTTGTTGAAGGTAGTGGTGGAATTCAGATCCCCATTGGGCCTCACTTACAAGGGTAGGGTCATCATTATAGGGGAGTAGGGTACCAACTAGTACCCCTCACATTCTCTCACTGCTGCCAGATGACCAGGGGAGATTCATTTCCCTGTTGGACCCGCCATGACAATACCCCAGCAGATGAATCAAAGGTTGGAGAGGGGGGTAAAAAATAGCTCCCTACTTGGCCCGGCGAATCCTGCAGGTAGGAGACAGGTATGGTTTTCCACTCTCACTTGTCTGCAGTAGGGCAAGTATTGCCAAAAGATTTTCTATTCTGTTAGGTCACCCTTTTCCCAGTTCCTTGGCTAGTAGGAACAGACTTATCTTTGAACTCTTCTTGTCTTTTGTGTCTCTTGGTGATTCTGGGTTGGAGGCCTGTGCAGCATCCTGTCCAGGATATATGGAAGCAATAAGAAAACACAGGGACTCAGGCCTATGGGATTTCCTCAGGTGTAAAGTCCCTAGGAGTCTGCCTCCTTCTCCATCTTCTTTACGATCTTCCTGTTTGTTTGTTGTTTTATCTGGGGATGTTTTTAATAAGAGGGAGAACCTAAGGGGTACAGAGCAACTTCATTTTTTATGAAATGATAAGTCTATGCCTTCAAATATTTAACAATATTTTTCTAGCTTCTTACTGACTTTGTGACAGAAATTTGGTCTAATACAAGTTCACCTGACATATCCAGATATAGCAGTCTTCATACTTTGAACAGAAGGGAATGAAATGTGTCACAAATGAAAGTTCCTCTAGTGGTGAAGTATTTTCAAAGAGCCCCTCATTCTGCCTGACCACAGAGAGTATGTACCTTAAAAGAAATCAGAGTATTAAGAGGATATTTGTAACCCTGAACTTTTGCTTAACCTTTATTTGTCTCAGTTACAGCTTCTGAAATGGATGAATTTTAAAACACCTTTTGGGGTTATTCTGAGGATTAATTGGGTCACTCCTTGTAAATTACTAAGAACTGTAACTGGAAGGTAATAAACAATCTCCTATTGTTAGCTCCTTTGCTAACACTCTAGCTACTGCTACGCTAACATTTGTCTTGTACAAGTTCTAACTCTCCTCTGTGTCTCCAGCCACGCCAAGACAAAAGGGAGACACTACTCAGCAGAGTGATTACATAGCTTTTATTAAGACAGGCTAAAATGATAGTTGCCAATCTGAGTTAAACAGGGTGAAGGAAGTGGTGTAATTGTGGTGAGCATGTTTTTGTGTAAAGGCCTGTCATAGGTGTAGCAGGATCTGACAAACATTCAGTCAATTGGAATCAGGCTGACGTTCAACAGATTCAAAGGCTGCCAAGTCAGTGGTTCATGCTAGGTCAAAAACTTCATTCATCTATTCATTTATTAATGTTCTATTCATACATTTTAAATATACATTTATGCTTACTATGTTCCAGAAATCATGCAAAGACAGACACAGAGGAAAAGCAAGACATTAAAGGTGTCTGTATGAAGAGTCCAGCATTTTGGAGAAAACGAACACTGAATCTGTAGCTGCAAGTGCACTGAGTATTCTTAAAGATAGGCAGGGTGCTTCGAAGGGGTAACAGGTGTATTTAATTTGGTCTGAAGCCTGAGGAGAGTTTCCAGGAGAGTGGAAAACATTTAAGTGGGTACGTATAGCTTAAGTAGATGTTACCCAAGTGAGGGGAAAATGCATTCAAGTCGAGTCACTACATGTGAGAAGGTCCTATGGTGGCAAAGAATGTGGATATATTTATGGTTTTTAAAAGGCGATCAATAATACATAGAGTCTGAGAGTCTGGGGAGTGCCGGAGGAGTGTTGAGAGAGAGAAAAGTAACAGGGGCCACATTCAGGACTTTGTAAGACATGTTAAGAATTGTTGCCTTTACTTAAAATCTTTGGGGGAAATTAACAAAGGAATTAATCTGTTAGATTTATGCCATGGTTGGTAAATGGAAAATGAGGAGTAAGACAATAAGAGGGGAAAGGAGAGATGGTTAGAGTTCTATTAGCTGGGATTATCCAGAGGAAACAGAGCCGCTGTGATGGTGGTGGTGGTTTTAAAGGAGCTGGCTCACACATTTATGAGCGCTGATGATCCCAAAATGCAAAGGGCAGTCCAGCAAGCTGGAAATTCCAGAAAGAGTTGACGCCACAGGCTTGAATCCAGAGGCAGCCTGGAGACAGAATCCCTCTTTTTAAGAAGACTTAAGTTTTTTCACCTAAGGCTTTCAACTGATTGGATGAGGGCCACCCATATTTTGGACAGTAATCTGCTTTATTCAAACTCTAAATGTTAATCACATCTAAAAATTACCTTCCCAGCAACGTCTAGACTCATGTTTGACCAAACAACTCGTCACTATAGCTTAGCCAAATTGACACATAAAATTAGGCTGTGCATTTGACCACAAACAAGTCAAAGAGCTTGTTTATCACTCCCTAGGAACTCAGGAACCCTGCTTATTTCCAGAGAGAAATCACCTGTTTTTGACCTGACAGAATTCATAGCAGGTTTGGTCAGGGGCATTTACTCTGTTCTTTATGAAATCTCCTATAACTAGGTTGGAGTCAGACTTAAGAACACAGAACAGATTTTGGGGGGTCCAAAAAGACCATCACCAGCAGATATCCATGCAAAAAGAATGTCTCTAATAATTTCACTGTCTGGCCCCACTTGGTTGTCTCCTCTCAGAACATACTCAGCTTATCATACTCATTCCAGGAAAAGCTACTTTTGAAATGGACCCAGTCTTAAAAGTTTGACAGTCCAATAGCCTTCCTTGACCTGTACCAGAATACAACTTTTGAAAGGATAGGAATAAATAAAATTTTAAAGAATTTTCAAAAGATTATTTTTCATGTTAACCAGTTTGGGTTACTAATTAAAAATTAAATTTCAGTTTATTTAAAGGCTTCTAGTTTACTCTGATATGGGAAAAATCTAGCCCTGACCTTTACTAAGAGCCTTCACATTAGCTAATAACATATAGACCAATATATTTTGACCACAGACACCCTTTGCCCTTTCGTTATTATTTTATTGTACATCATTATATCAAATACTAAAAAAAAAAAGAAAAAACAAATTAAGAACACACATTTCTAGCAAGCTCTCTCTTCACCCCCAAGCTGAATTGTCAGCACAGCAGGAACTGTGGTCTGAAGTGCTAGGTACAAGGTCTCTGCACTGTAAGTAAGTGAAGAGAGGCTAAGCACAAAGGAAAACAAAAGTCTTCATCACACAGGAAAAGATGACTTCAAAGGTCATTTCAACCTTAGGGAGAGCAGCCAGGACAGCAAAGTGAAAGGACCCTGAGCTCACTTCCATCTCAGGAGCACACCAAAATCACATCTGCACAACAACCATCAATGTAAAAGACTAGAACTTACCAGAGAAGATCTTCTACAACTAAATGTATCAATATAAAGAAAGCACCAAAATAGGTAAAAAGGGCAGACTCAAAATATAATGAAACACCATCACCCTGCAAGCTCAGCGACGACCCACAAACTGGAGAATAATTATATTGCAGAGGTTCTCCCACAGGAGCAAGAGTTCTGAGCCCCAGCCTAGGGGTCCAGCACCAGGAAGATGAGACCCCAGAGCATTTGGTTTTCAAGGTCAACAGGGTTTAATTTCAGGAGCCCCTGAGGGCTAGGGAAACAGAGACTCCTCTCAGGGTGCCCACAAAGTTCCACAGGCACTGGCACCCCAGGCAAGAGCATAATTGTAAGAGCCTGGACCAGACCTACCTGCAGATCCTGGAGAGTCTCCTGGAAGGGGTGGGGCAGCTATGGCTCGCCCTGGGGACAAAGACACTGGCAGCAGCCACTCCTGGGAGCAGAGACTATCATGTAGATGCTGGTGCTGGTAGTGGCCGATGCTGGCAAGCGCCATCTTGGAAATTTTCCTCCAGCTTATTGCCCAACAGCCTACAGGTGCTGAGACACCTGAGTCCAAGCAACTAGCTGGGCGGAGACATAGCCCCAGCCTTCTGCAGACAGGCTGCTTAAAGACTAAAGAGCCCACAGCTGCCTCTAGATGCAGCCCAGGACACAGCTCCACTCACCAGTGGGCAGACACTAGCCCCTCCCACAAGAAAGTCCACATAAGCTTCTAGACTAGCCTCACCCATGGAGACAGATACAAGAATATAGACCAGATCCTGACTTGAGACAAGCTGGGCCACGTCCCTGCTCATTAGCAGACCAATGCAACCTTCAGGACCCCCAAATCCCCCTACCAGTGGTTTGAAATCAGATCCAGAACCCCTGGACCCTGGAGTGTGGCTGCCAGTAGACCAGCACTAACCCAGGTCCTGGCTTCACCTCCCAGTGGGTAGACAACAGTCCTGGAGTCTTCAGGAACCCTGGATCCACCCACCAGTGAGCCAATGCTATCCCTGGGGCCCCATAGGGTTCCACTACCAGCCACCTCATGATCAGACCCTGCTAAACAGCAGCCAGCAGCCTCCATACAAGGCTGAACCTGGCAGCCAACCAGACTACTGGCATAGTCAACCCACCACAACAGAAGGTCCCACACAAACCTCTTAGGGGGATTCCTAGAGAATATAGCTTGGGGAATGAGCAGAGAGTGCACTGCTGGGGTGTGTAGGATGCCTCCTACAGAGGGCCAGTTCTCCAAGTTTCAACCACAGATATGGGCTTCCCAGGAGGCACCAGTGATAAAGAACCTGGCTGCCAGTGAAGGAGACCTAAGAGACATGGGTTCGACCCCTGAGTCGGAAGATGCCCTGGAGGAGGGCATGACAACCCACTCCAGTCCCATGGGAAAATCCCACGGACAGACAAGCCTGGCAGACTATAGTCTACAGGGTTGCATGGGGTCAGACACGACTGAAAGAACTTAGCATACACACATGCACTATAGACATAAAAACATAAATAGCAGCTTAAAATGAGGCAGCAGAGGAATATGTTTCAGATGAAAGAACAAGATAAAACTGCAGAAGAAGTGATGTGAAGATAGGCAATCTACCCAAAAAAGAGTTCAGAGTAATGATCCTAAGAATGATCAAAGAACTTAGGAGGATGGATGCACAGAGCAGGAAGTGAGAAGTTTTTTAACAAAGCTCTCTCTTCAGAGCCCCCTTAATCTCATTGTTCCTGAGGCTGTAGATGAGGGGATTCAACATGGGGATCACCACCATGTAGAACACAGACACCACCTTGTTCTGGTCAGTTGAGTAGCTGGACTTGGGCATCACGTAAATGAATGTGATGGTCCCATAGAACAGAGTGACTGCTGTGAGGTGGGACGTGCAGGTGGAGAAGGCCTTGTGGCGCCCCTCGGTGGAGCGCATCTTGAGGATGGTGATGAGGATGTAGATGTAGGATACAGCTATGACAGTCACTGTGACCACAATGATGGAGCCAGCCGTGAGTGAGGGGACAACTGCAGGGGTACTGATGTCAGAACAGGAGAGTTCAACCAAAGGAGCAAAATCACAGAAAAAATGATTGACTCGATTTGGTCCACAGAAAAGTAAAAAATAGAAGGAAATAGTAAAAGAGCAAGCATTGAGAAAACCAGCTACATAAGCCAGTGTGAGCAACTGAACATAAACTTGTGTGGACATTTTGGTGGAATATAGTAGTGGGCTGCAAATTGCCACAAAGCGATCATATGCCATGGCAGCCAAAAGGAAGCACTCAGATGACCCAAAGAAAACAACGGAACCGAGCTGGACTGCACATCCAGGGTAGGAGATGGTATTTGTCTCCACCAGGAAGTTTACAAGCATAACAACTGAACATAAACTTGTGTGGACATTTTGGTGGAATATAGTAGTGGGCTGCAAATTGCCACAAAGCGATCATATGCCATGGCAGCCAAAAGGAAGCACTCAGATGACCCAAAGAAAACAACGGAATCGAGCTGGACTGCACATCCAGGGTAGGAGATGGTATTTGTCTCCACCAGGAAGTTTACAAGCATATTGGGTGTAACAGAAGATGAATAGCCTATGTCAGCAAAGGCCAAGTGGCTCAAAAAAAAATACATGGGGTGCTTGAGCTGAGCTGAGATTCTGATGAGAATGATTGTGCTGAGATTCCCACATATGGTCACCAGGTAGATACAGAGGATGATCATGAAGAGGATGATTCGAAGGACTGGGTCATTTGTTAAGCCCAATAAAATGAACCCTGTCATTGCAGTGTGGTTCCCATGCCCCAGGGAATCCATGAGATAAGGTAGCTCCTATTGTAATGAACCTGTGATGAAACATTACATTAAAGAAAATTTTAATTGGATGGTTTCCTTGTTCTTAATACAGAGGTTATTATCGAAATAAATTATTTTCAAGATGATTTTGGACTAATTTTTTTTTACCTTAGAGTAAAAAAAGTATATTCTTTTATTTTAATATAAATTTTAGAGTAGTAAATTTTATTTATTTAATGAATATTCTATATGCTAAACATTGTGTTCGGTAGTAATATTGGAAAACCTGCTTTAAATAATGTGTATCTTGAGAGTATGATAGTTAACATTTATTGAGTATTTACTAAGTGGCAGGCCTTGGGTTAATAATTTTCTATATAGTTCTATTTTAATTTATATAAAATAGTGTGTATTTTTATCTCATGTATAGATGATGAAACTGACTTTAGCAATATAAAAGCTATGTTTGCACAGCAAGTGGTAAAATCAAGATGGGACTCTCATCTTGGTAGTTTGAATCCAGTCCATTCCTTCAGTAACTATATAGTATGCTATAAATGAAATTAAAGAATACTTACGATGAAGTCAAGTCTCTTGGATGTGGGTGGATAGCAAATTACTTTCCTACTTTCAGAAAGGTAAAGTATAAATAAGATAGATAGTTAATTACAAAGTTTACAATTTCTCTCAATAAAACAGGATCACATTTTTAACAGGAGAAACACAATTTTCTTAATAGAACAAAAAAGAAATGGAAAGGAAATTTAAAGTTATAAATGAAATCAGCTATTATAAACGTATTATGTTCATTTAACATTTATAATTAAAAACTAAATGTTTCAATTAGTTTGAAACATCAACATAATCTCTATGCGAAATGTTACATGTTTAATATCTAGGACATAATTAAACTACGTACATGCAAAGAAATCTCATTATCTCTAGTGTCATGATGTTACATTGGAGTAAAATAGAACCAACATAATATACTGCTGAATAAGTTTCCAGGTTAGATAAGAAGTGTACTCAGTTTCACTCAGCAAGTTGCCAGGTTGAAACTCATCTGCAAGTTTTTTGACTTTATATTTCCAACTTTGTCTAAAGCCTCTGATTGCCTCTAAGCTTAAGTCTTCCAAACAATAAATAAAGGAAGTTTTTCCAAGATATTTACAAACAGTAAGTCCTCAAATCATCTTAAACTTAGTGAATTTTATAGTATAATACTTATTGGCTAAATACCAAGTTTAAATATTATTGAAAGACTATGTAATTTTCTGGTCTTATGGGTGAAAAAATGAAGAATCATTATCACTTGAATTAAGCCTATTTATATCCTAAGTGGGCTTTTCCAGTAGCTCAGCTGGTAAAGAATCTACCTGCAAAGGAGACCCTGGTTTGATTCTGTGGTAAGGAAGATCCCCTGGAGAGGGGATAGGCTACCTACTCCAGTATTCTCAGGCTTCCCTGGTGGTTCAGGTGGTAAAGAATCCACCTGCAATGTGGGAGACCTGGGTTTGATCTCTGGGCTGGGAAGATGCCCTGGAGCAGGGTATGGCAACCCCAGTATTCTTGCCTGGAAAATCTCCAGGGATAGAGGAGGCTGGTGGGCTACAGTACATGAGGGTCTCAGAGAATCAATGGTAAAGAATCCACCTGCAATGTGGGAGACCTGGGTTTGATCTCTGGGCTGGGAAGATGCCCTGGAGCAGGGTATGGCAACCCCAGTATTCTTGCCTGGAAAATCTCCAGGGATAGAGGAGGCTGGTGGGCTACAGTACATGAGGGTCTCAGAGAATCAGACACAACTGAGCGACTAAGCCACAGCACAGCACATACACTAAGTAAATTACTGAAACTTAGATTAATTCAACTAACCTTATTTTCTGGCTTCCCTGGTGGCTCATCTGGTCAACAATACACCTGCAACACGGGAGACCTGGGTTGGGACAATTCCCTGGAGAAGGGAATGGCCACCTACTCGAGTATTCTGGCCCGGAGAATTCCATGGACTGTATACTCCATGGGGTCACCAAGAGTCTGACATGACTGAGCGACTTTCACTCAAGGTTATTTGCTACATTACTGCTGGATAGCATCTGCCCAATTTCTCCACTGTGATTTGTAAGTACAGATACAACTTCAGAGAGTAAAGTGTTCTCAAGTGGGTATCGAAAAATCAGTTCATGCGTGCTAAGTCAATATAACTGATTAACTTGCAGAAGCAAGAAATTTTACCTCTTAAAATGAAAACTCATTTATATTGCAGTAATAAATTCAAACTCATTGCTGTAATATAACACCTGTGCTGTCTCATTATTTGCCTTTGAGGATAAATCTCTGAGGATTCTCGAGATTCAGATGTGAATTCAATAGCACCAAGGGTCATTATCACATTCTCAAGAGAATACTGAACAGAGCACCTCACACAAATGCAACTGACCTTTGAGGGGTCTGTCAATTCTCAAGCAATCACATGTTTTGTTTTTATCTAGTTGTACACTTCCATTTGATAATTATCAAAAATATAATAAATTATCTCACAACTAAATATTGGTTCTAAGTTTAATATATCAGGTTAAGAACTAAACTTCAAATATAAAATGGTAGAAGGTGCAATCAAGATAGAAGATTAGGAAGACATTGAACTTGCCTCCTCCCACAACACATCAAAATTACAAATACAAATAGAGCAATTTTCTCTGAGGACAACTTGAAGACTAGAAGAATGACTCTGTGATAAAACAAAGAACCACACAGAGTCAGGTAGAAGAGAAATGCTCAAGTTGGGACCCACACCCACAGTGGGCAACCCAGAGGAGGAAGAGAATATGGCAGCTCAGGGATTCTCCCTAAAAAGAAGGGGGTTCAGCTCCACATTGGGGATCCCAGACCTGAGGTTGAGCATCAGGAAGATAAGCCCCATTTCCCAGTTTGGAAAACCAGGGGGGCTTACTAGAAGGCTGTAAAAAACAGAGATCTGCTCTTGAAGAGTACATCCACAGACTCACTTGCTCTCCATCCCAGTGTAAAGGTATATTGAAAAGTTCCTGGTGCTCTGGCTAACCTGCCAGATTGCCCCAGAACATCCCACCCCAGTATCCAGCTACAGCCTCTCTGCCAACCCCCCACCAGTGTGTGACTGCCAGTATGTCTCAAGAATAGATGCAGCTTTCTCTAGGCTGCAGATTAAGCCCCTCTGGCTCCAACCATATCCCCACCAATGCAGCAGCCACCATCATGCCACAGGAGAATCCATGGCTTACACCAGGCTCTGACTTCAGCCCCTCTGTCTCCAGCTCTAATTCCCACCAAGGTGGTGGTTTCCAGGAGAAGTCATGGTCCCTGCTAGTTTCAGATCCAGATCTCCCACCAAAGCCACTGAGCACACACAGACTGCAAAGGAATGCTCCCCCAGAAGCACACACCTTCAAGACCAGGATAGGTTCGTGACATTGCACAGGAGACAGGGATCAAGACCATCCCCATGGAAAAGAAATGCAAAAAGCAAAATGGCTGTCTGGGGAGGCCTTAAAAATAGCT
>SJYC01008515.1:0-14682 GCA_006408675.1 Madoqua kirkii
CTATTATATTTTAAAATAAACCTTCTTTCCCCTCTTCTCCTTCCTCTCTCCTTTTGGAACTGCAATTATTCTAATATATTTGTACATTTGATGGAATCCCAAATATCACATCATCTTTCTTTGTTCTTTGTCATGCTTTTTTGTTTCTTCACCTCTGGATGGATTCTTTCAAAGTTCCTACTAGCTAGATCACTTATTCTGTCTCCCATTTGGTCTATTCTACTATAGATGCCTGATGCCCTCTATAGCATTTTTCATTTATTGAATTCTTCAGCTCCAGAATTTCTGTTGGATTCTTTTTTATATAATTTCTATATCTTTGTTAAATGACTCATTTTTTCATATATTGTCTTTCTGTGCATTTTAATAACTTGTTGAGTTTCCCCAAGATAGGTATTTCAAATTCTTTGTCAGATTTCAGTATTTTGTGCCATTGAGTTCAGTTACTGGATGACTATTATTATTCTTTTGGTGATGACAGACTTTCTTCAGTCTTCATGTGCCTATAATTTTACAGTGATGATTTTGCATTTCCTATAATATCTGAGATTTTCCCCTGAACTTGTATGGATATACCTGCTCCCAGAGGTTTGCAGACTTCTTGCTTAGTTACTGAATACAGTCAGCTTAATTTCATCCCTTTAGTGTCCTTTAACATTCTTATCTGCTCCTTTTCTGATCTTCTCCCCACCCTAGTCATGGAGGTATTGCCTCAGTAACACTTTTTTAAGTGGACTTCTCCAGCAATGTCTTGAAATGCCAGGGAAGACAAGCACTCACTCACTGCTATCCTTTTCCTATGTAGGAGAGGACACTGCTTGCTAGTTCCACCCCAGGCACTGTTGCCTTGGGGAAACAGCAGTACTGGCAAAGCTGTAGTCTTCACTGCATCCAAACTCACATTACTATTATTTTTCTCCAGCTGCATGCAGGAATCCCTCACCTGGAAAGCTACTTTTCTACAGTCTCTCTGATCCATAGGTTTCTGCCCAAGCCTGCACTCTCCAGGTTTTCCTTGGCAGGGGCCGAGAAGAATTGAGGCAAATTCACTGACTCCTGCTGGTTGTGAGGCCCATATTGGGGACTATCGCTAGATGCATAGTGGTCAAGATTCCTCCTGGATCCTTTGGTGTATGGTTCTGAATCCCACAACACCCACTGAGGTACTTTGTTGATGTATGGATGCCTAATTCGTTGTTTAAAGAGGGGAGGACAAAAATGAGAGATGTCTCACACTATTGTGAAGCTAACCTCACTCTGGACTTAATGTAGTGGACAGTGGAAATATTGATTATGACTAAATGGAAAGATCACATGATATAACTTCTATTAAGATTAGTCTGGTGTTTATATTTACTAAAGGAAAAATTAGATCCTTAAAAATATTATCCCTTTTTATTTAAAAATATCCACATAGAATAAAACAACTGTGAGAAGAAACACAAAGAGATCTATAAAAATACAAATAATTTTAAATTCTATAAGGGAAACCATCTGGTTTAAAGAGAACATTTTATGGGCTAATCCGAAGTTCCAATAAAATTATGTACAAGAAATCTGAGAATTTCAGTATAAGAGGCAACAATACTAGGAGGGAAAGAATGGTTTAACAC
Organism: Madoqua kirkii; assembly: GCA_006408675.1. NCBI lineage: Eukaryota > Metazoa > Chordata > Mammalia > Artiodactyla > Bovidae > Madoqua > Madoqua kirkii. Next base: position 1,614 of record SJYC01008515.1, read on the forward strand.
AATTTATAGGAGTATACAGCATACATTTGACAAGACTGAAACAACCTTAAAAAAAGAAACCTTACTTTCTGACCTAGAAAGAAGCCAGGTCATGTCAATTAGCCCCAAGTAGTTTTTCTTCTGGAAACTCTTGAACATATTTTTGAGATTGGATCCCTGAAAGGGAAGAGCTAAGCTAAATGGAGCTCTCAGATATCCTGAGTTAGCTTGCTGAGACTCACCTGCAGAGATATTGTGGGAAGAATCCTATTGCTCAGATCACAAAGCAGCAGAAGCTTTACAACTACCAGCATCACTGATTTCAGTCCTTAGATTATCTGTACATCATGGATACCATCTCTGTCAGATGACAAGATTATGGATGGCAACACTGCTCTTTATTTCCCACTCAAAGAGTTTCAGGTGCATCCAGCAGTTATTTCCAAAGACTACATTCAAAGAGCACAGAACTTATTTGAAAAGATTTGTACTTGTAGGGGCAAAAAATGGTGGGTAAAATAAGAATAAAACTTTTTTTTTTTTTTTGCTAATGTTCCTATCTTGGTGAATGCACATTTATTTTTCTTACACTGAATTTTTTTCTTGGAATAATGTAATGAAATTTGTGAGTCTCAAATACTATGAATATACACTGAAATTTACTTAGTATATTATTTATTCATCTGCAGGAGAAGTCTTCATTACACAATGTTTATTATTAAAAATCAGATTACTTTAGGACTACCAATGTGTTCTAGCCATTAATTTTCTCATGGCCTCTTTAACCTCCTTGTTTCTGAGACTGTAGATGAGGGGGTTCAACATAGGGATTATGACTGTGTAGAACACAGACACCACTTTGTTTTGTTCAGCTGAGTAGCTGGACTTGGGCATCACATAAATGAATGTGATGGTCCCATAGAACAGAGTGACTGCTGTGAGGTGGGACGTGCAGGTTACACTGAATTTTTTTCTTGGAATAATGTAATGAAATTTGTGAGTCTCAAATACTATGAATATACACTGAAATTTACTTAGTATATTATTTATTCATCTGCAGGAGAAGTCTTCATTACACAATGTTTATTATTAAAAATCAGATTACTTTAGGACTACCAATGTGTTCTAGCCATTAATTTTCTCATGGCCTCTTTAACCTCCTTGTTTCTGAGACTGTAGATGAGGGGGTTCAACATAGGGATTATGACTGTGTAGAACACAGACACCACTTTGTTTTGTTCAGCTGAGTAGCTGGACTTGGGCATCACATAAATGAATGTGATGGTCCCATAGAACAGAGTGACTGCTGTGAGGTGGGACGTGCAGGTGGAGAAGGCCTTGTGGCGCCCCTCAGTGGAGCACATCTTCAGGATTGAGAAAAGGATGTAGATGTAAGAGAGAGCAATGATAAACACAGTGACTACAATAATTGAGCCAGAAGAGATGGCTGGAATTATTTCAGAAGTAAAATCATGAGAACAAGAAAGTTTCAAAAGTGGCGAATAATCACAGAAAAAGTGATTGACTTTATTTGATCCACAGAAGGACAGGCTTAACAAACAGCCAGTAAATGTCCAAGCATTCACACACCCACCTAGATAGGAAGCCCCCACTAAGAGAATGCAGACTCTGGAGGACATGTGGGTGGAGTAGAGCAGGGGCACGCAGATGGCCACATAGCGGTCATAGGCCATGGCAGCCAGCAGGAAGCACTCAGCTGTCCCAAATGTGACCACAGAACAGAGCTGAGCAACACAACCGGCAACACGGATAGAAGTTCCTTCCCTGAGGAAGCCCATGAGCATGACAGGTGTAACTGATGAGGAGTACCCAATGTCCACAACGGCCAAATGGCAGAGGAAAAGGTACATTGGGGTGTGAAGCTGAGGGCTGCTTCTGATTAACATGATTATGCTGATATTACCCATTAAGGTGGCCAGATAGATTCCCAAAAACACAATAAATAAAATGGCACAAACTGTAGTATCCTCTGCTAACCCCAAAATAATGAACTCTGTCACAGTTGTGTAGTTTCCAGTCCTCATGTATACTGAGAATGGTGCCCACTGAAAGAAAACAAGTGTATATTAGAAGAAAATACTATAATCTGCATACTTACTTTTACAATAGGTATACAAGAAAATACCAACATATATACTCACATGAAAATATTTGGGGAAAATGTCTTCACACATGATATATTGCATAAGACTTGAAAATATAGATGTTCATTGATATAAGGCCAGGAATATGCAGAAAAATCTGTTTCTTTTTTAACTTAACATATTCAAGTCACATTTGCATTGTGTAGTTGGTTTAGGTGGTCCATGAGGAATAGATTCTCATGAGCACATCCTAGAAATGGCCACCAGATGGTATGAGGGACCCAATAACTATATCTTCTAAGCCAAAGACATGATGAAAGGGAGTAGAAATGTTGGAATGGGCCAGGACCCATGGAAAAGAACAACTGTTCAAAATATGTGAGGTATCATTTCTTGTATGAAAGGGGATGAACAACTGAATTTAAACAGGTATCACAGTTTTCAAGCACAACAAATGTCCAGGAAATCTGGACAGAGGCAGGATGTAGAACAAGGTGCTCAAACCATGATCAAATCAACCTGGAGAGACTGAGTTTTGGAAAAGGAGATGGCATCATGTTAGAATCAAGTTATCTGATTCATGATAAGAGTCAATCCAGGTAAAGAGAGCCAGACACATTGATCAGATGACTCCAGAGAGATTCCACAAGTGCCTGAGACTTTGTATAACCTGGGGCTATGGCTATTAGCAAAAAGGTTCCAGCTTCCTACTTCTCACAGGTACCTAGCCCCATGTGAATAGCACCTGTTTGTGAAAAATTACACCTTTAGGTCAGCTTCTAGGAAACTCTTTCCCTTATCAACTTGTTTGAGAAAAAAAAATGAAAATGCAAGAAATGCATGAGAGCCTTCTCACGATCACAGAATGCTAAGCTTCAAAATGCATCCCCATCCATTCCATCTCTCTCATTTTATAAAGTTAGAAACTGAGATCTAAAGAAGTTGGGTAACTAATTTTAGGTTAAATGTCTTTCTTACACCTGAGCTGAAGTCAAATTTCATTCCTGGAGCCTTCTAACTCACTACCACATTGATAAAACATAAATATTTTCTATACTTTCTAAAGAAGAACATAGAATATCAGAATGTATATTTGGTTCATTTATAAATTCAAAAATTTCTCAGTTACATTAATACATAGGTAATATCTTTATTCTTAAAAGGATGACTTTGAAATCTAGGAATTCATATAAATAAATGCCTACAAGGTAATGACAACTCTGTGAGGCAGATGTGTACTCAGTGCCCTGATACAGAAAATTGACATGCTTACGTATTCAACTGGATTATTAGGGGTGTTTGGTAGGTAAGAAATCAAATTTAACTAGGATTTCTTTTGGTGAGCAATAAAAAAGATAGGTATGACATTTGAGGGTAGATGCAAGGTAGAGTGAAACCACCATTATTTAAGCAGGGCATTTAAGATGAATGAATACGTGAGATGAGTAAAGCCAACAAAAATAATCAGGCCCCCAGGGAAATGCTTTCATTATTCTAATAAATAAAATGAGCTAGAAAGACAGGAGATGATGATAGTTACAGTTTGAGACACTTAAATGAGATCAAAAGCTGCAGTTACTGGCAAATGACACTGTCTAGTAAATCAATGGAGTGACTGGATACAGTAGGGAGAAAAATAAGATCTTTGGAGGGGAAATCAAAAAACTAAGGGGCCATAATGTTCAAAGGATCTTCTCTATGAAGATATTAAAATCACATTCTTGTCCATCAGTAATTGTGACAGGGATACCATTAAGAGAGGTAGAGCAAGCCAAAGCCAAAAACTCTCCAGGGATGAGGAAACATAACGCTATTTAGTAGGTGACTGCAAAAAGGTGGAGGAGGATAAGGAGGATTGGTTATAGAGTCTGATGATGTAAACTCAACTATAAGTGTTTGAAATCTAAAGAGAAACAATGTCTGTAAGTGGCAGTGGAGGAGAAGGAATACCATCCTCTACCAGGCCCAGGGGTATTAAGAGTAAGAGAAAAAAACATATATCTCTTGAGAAGACTGTAGAGGAAAAAAAAATGTCCTCAGGGTTAGCAAAGCATTAATAGCTATTGAAAAGAAGAGTGAAGAGAATGGAATGCTCTAAAGAGATACTGAAGACATGAGATTTTGTTGATAATCGTAAGTACAAGAAACATAGGAAAAAGGCTTCAGGAGTTAAAGAGAGATGGAAGCAGGACATCTTGATTCAAGAGAAAATAAGGAGACTTGAAAATAACCTTTCTCAACTCCAGTGGAATGAAGTTAATGTTCAAAGACCAAGTAAAGAAGATAATTTGAAAAAATAATGGATAGATATTATTATGTTGTGTTTAACAGCTGAATGAACAAAAAGGTAATGAAGGCTACTCCCAGAACTGTGGAGGAGGGGTAATAGGGAAAATCAGAGCCTATTTTGAATGTCAGTAACGGCATGGACCAAATCATTGTAAAGATATGCCATAAGCTTTGCAGCCATATAGGCCTGGAATCAGATTCTAGCTTTACCACTGATTATCTATGGAATCTTAGACAATTTATATAGTTTTCAACCCTTCATTATTTATTTGTTTCTTTAAAAAATATTTCACATGATTCTTGTGTTAAATAAGATGATGTATATAATAACACAAAGTACTACTCATATAAATAAGTGGACTTAAGAAAGGATTATTTCCTTGAAGTAACCCAAATCTTAAGTTCTAATACAAAAATGAAAAACAAATATTATTGTATCAATAGAAAAGGAAATTATTACCTGCAGATGTTTATACCTCAATGATAAGGACAAATGTCAAAAACTCATTGTAAAGCAAGGCTATATTTATGAGATTTGGGGTCTTTGGGGATGTAATCCCTTGAGTACATTACTTGTTTGTGAAAATTCCTCTTGAAATCTATCAGGACAGAGAATTTCAGGTATACTCACTCATGTAAATATGTGTCATCTCAAGAATATCTACAAATACTTTTTGTCTGTTCATTAGAGTTTTCAAAGTGAAAACTTTTGATGCATTTCTAAACTAATTCTAATTGTATTGGAACATGCAAGAAGAAACAAAGATACAGTGTAGGAGATGTAATTTCAACTCAAAACAGAAATTCTTCTGGGAAAAATAAGTGCTTGTGTGTGCATGTGGTGGAGGAAGGGTTGGCTGTGGCTAGGCAGTGAATATCAAACTAATATGAAAAGAAGGGACTCAGGATTCTCGTGGTACTTGGTTTAAAGCAGTTAGTATCACCTGTGATCACCTAAAATAAAGTACCCACTTAAGGCAAGTCTTCTGATGATACTCTAGACAGAAAGAAGAGTTTCAGAAATTCACTTACAGTGGCATTGGATCGTCTCTTTTAATCATTCTAGAAACCTCAGGGAGAATTACAGATTTATATTTGTTAATCCTTTGCCTAAATAATGGAGTGAAACCAAGAGCTATCAATGACTAAGTTGTAATTCCTAGCGCAAACATTCAGTTGATATATTACAACAACTGAGTTCAATATCTCTGTAGATATATAATGTGGAATTTAAACTTTGATCAGAAAATAATAGAAATGAGGATATACTGGAAGGTTTTGATGACTCAGATTACCTTGAACCTCTGACTCTCCTGGAGAGTTTGCCAGCCAAAGAAACTCCTCTTTGCCTGTATGAAGAGGCTGCTTCTAACTTGTTTGAGGACACTTTAATGACTTCACCTGAGGAAGTTACCTTTCGAGGTAAATAAAAACTCCTTGTGCCTCATCCTTAGTTGTTTCTTTTTCTTTCTTTCTTTCTTTTTTTTTTTTTTAAGCTCGCAACATACTCAGGAGACATTAAATCAAAGCTGAGAATACAAGATTTAAATATCAAAAAGTTTTAATATTTTCCCAATTTATTTCACACTAGTGTATAGAAATGGTATGAAGGTACCAAACTGAGAGAAGTATATACTATTAGGGTATTTGAATTTATGATGTACAGTTGACCCTTAAACAAAGCAGGGGTTGGGAGGACTGATTTTCCATGCAGTAGAAAAATCCATTTTTAATTTATAGTTGACCTCCCTATATGTGGTTGGGTTCCTTAATTCTGCAGTTCTGGATTCAACCAACCATAAGTCATGTGGTATTGTAGTATTTAAAATTGGAAAAAAATCTGTGTATAAATGAACTTCCACAATTCAAACCTGATTTCTTCAAATGTCCACTATAGATGCAACAACCAGAGATTCTAGATATGTTAACTAGAATATGTGGACATGGTTCTGTTTGTTTAGTTGGTTAACTAAAACCTAAACTGAAGGATTCCCTGAGTAAACTGAATTTGGAAGCCAGAAAAAATTGTCTAGTATATGCAGAAGTAATCAAATGTTTGGAAGGATATGGAAAAGTGACCTGAGTGTATCATATGCAGCTCATTACCCATGTATCCACCTTCCAAGAAGAGTTGAGAAGCATCTTCTACTCCATGACACTGAGAAATTCATTGGTGAAGAAACATAATTATTTTTAAGAAGAAATGAAACAGTTCTTGTCTGTAGCCCAAAGATGTGGGTGCATTCATGTTAAGTCACTTCAGTCATCTCTGGCTCTTTGCAACATTATGGTCTGCAGCCTGCCAGGCTCCTCTGTCCATGGGGATTCTCCAGGCAAGAATGCTGAAGTGGGTTGCCATGCCCTCCTCCAGGGAATCTTTCTGACTCAGGGATCAAACCTGCATCTCTTATGTCTCCTGCATTAGCAAAAGATTCTTTACCACTAGTGTCACCTAGGAAGCCCAGAGATGTGGGTAGGAGATATCAAACTAAAAATAAGATCAAATTTTGAATACCATATTATAAATAATTGCCTTATCAAAATTGGTGTGGTGCTCTAAACACATGTATATGGTTTCTGTCACTTTGATAAGGCAATTATCCAAAACATCTGGGATCTTCAGTTCAGTTCAGTTGAGTCACTCAGTCATGTCCGACTCCTTGTGACCCCATGAAACGCAGCACGCCAGGCCTCCCTGTCCATCACCAACTCCCAGAGTTCACTCAGACTCACGTCCATCGAGTCCGTGATGCCATCCAGCCATCTCATCCTCTGTCATCCCCTTCTCTTCCTGTGCCAGGAGCCAGCATGAGGAACTCTGCCCATGGCAAAGGTCATGAGGAAGGTGGCTCGGCATTACACAAAGGCAGGATCAAGCCTCAGGAGACCCCCTGTTCCAGAGCATCTACCCCCCAAACCAGAGTCTGTCTACTTTACTGTTTTATGCCCTCACCTACAGCTCTGACTTTATGGGGGGCTGCCCCCCACCACCTCTCTCAGAGAAGGAGTTAACCTACAGCTCCAGTTAATAAAAATTCCTGGGTGTGACAAGGGTGTCTCAGGTCAAACCTCTCTTCTGGCAGACTAGCTTGTGTGACAGGATTATCCACACTCTTGCTACATGATTGTTTACAACCTCTCAACCATAAACAGCACAGAGATTCTGGAGTATTTTGAAAGTCTTAGTTACCATTAGGTTTTTCTAAAGATAAAAATCATGTTGGTGAAGGGTTTTTCATTTATTGGGCCAATGTTTGCTGCTAAATCCCCTGCCCTTATACATGTTAATGAACATATAACTAGCATATAGGAGAAATAAGTATTAACCTTTAAGATTAATCATGTTAAACCTTAGGCTAAGTAAATTCCTTTCTTAATTGTAACCCACTACACCCTCACCCTATAGGAATGCAACTTTATCTGGTACCTTCGGAGAGTGGTGCCTGGTTTAGGAAAAATCACCTCTGGAAAATAAGTTCCTGGTTGACTGACTGTTATCAGAAAAGAAAGGATCATAAAATGTCAGCAGGCCTCATGGCCAGACGATAATGCAAAACCCCTAAGACCTTTTTGTATACATTTATATGAAGCACCTGATTTTAATAAAGGTCAGGACTGCTGACCCCCGCGTGACTTTAAAATTTCCATTTGTCTTTATGTATAACAAAAGGTATATAAGCAAACCTGAAAATAAATCAGATCAGTTTCTGTAAAGACTGCTTCCCCCATGTCTTTCTTGTTCTCCATTTTTCTGGCTGAATTCCCATCTGGAGCGTGAGTACTCGCCAAGCCTGCTAATTTTGCCCTGGCTTCTAAGATCCACGCCAGACGGAGCCCAAGGTGGGGCACCCTCCACTATTCAAGCGGGTGCCGATGGCCTATGTAGGTGGTGCAAATCTCTTGTCTTGATATTTTATTGGTACTCCACATAAACCAAGTTATTCAGCTTTTTTTTCTCCACTAGTATTTTCCTACTACACTATTTATTTCTAATCTCCCTCCATATTTTTAATTAAGCAATTAATTCCTAGGACACTGACTCTGTCCCCGCTTTGAATTACCCTGGATTCACCAGGGCTGGACCCCAGCACTCCTGCCCCCAATCCTTCCCAACATCAGAGTCTTTTCCAATGAGTCAACACTTAGCATGAGGTGGCCAAAGTACTGGAGTTTCAGCTTCAGCATCATTCCCTCCAAAGAAATCCCAGGGCTGATCTCCTTCAGAACGGACTGGTTGGACCTCCTTGCAGTCCAAGGGACTCTCAAGAGTCTTCTCCAACACCACCGTTCAAAAGCATCAATTCTTTGGTGCTCAGTAAAAAAATCTGTGTATAAATGAACTTCCACAATTCAAACCTGATTTCTTCAAATGTCCACTATAGATGCAACAACCAGAGATTCTAGATATGTTAACTAGAATATGTGGACATGGTTCTGTTTGTTTAGTTGGTTAACTAAAACCTAAACTGAAGGATTCCCTGAGTAAACTGAATTTGGAAGCCAGAAAAAATTGTCTAGTATATGCAGAAGTAATCAAATGTTTGGAAGGATATGGAAAAGTGACCTGAGTGTATCATATGCAGCTCATTACCCATGTATCCACCTTCCAAGAAGAGTTGAGAAGCATCTTCTACTCCATGACACTGAGAAATTCATTGGTGAAGAAACATAATTATTTTTAAGAAGAAATGAAACAGCTCTTGTCTGTAGCCCAAAGATGTGGGTGCATTCATGTTAAGTCACTTCAGTCATCTCTGGCTCTTTGCAACATTATGGTCTGCAGCCTGCCAGGCTCCTCTGTCCATGGGGATTCTCCAGGCAAGAATGCTGAAGTGGGTTGCCATGCCCTCCTCCAGGGAATCTTTCTGACTCAGGGATCAAACCTGCATCTCTTATGTCTCCTGCATTAGCAAAAGATTCTTTACCACTAGTGTCACCTAGGAAGCCCAGAGATGTGGGTAGGAGATATCAAACTAAAAATAAGATCAAATTTTGAATACCATATTATAAATAATTGCCTTATCAAAATTGGTGTGGTGCTCTAAACACATGTATATGGTTTCTGTCACTTTGATAAGGCAATTATCCAAAACATCTGGGATCTTCAGTTCAGTTCAGTTGAGTCACTCAGTCATGTCCGACTCCTTGTGACCCCATGAAACGCAGCACGCCAGGCCTCCCTGTCCATCACCAACTCCCAGAGTTCACTCAGACTCACGTCCATCGAGTCCGTGATGCCATCCAGCCATCTCATCCTCTGTCATCCCCTTCTCTTCCTGTGCCAGGAGCCAGCATGAGGAACTCTGCCCATGGCAAAGGTCATGAGGAAGGTGGCTCGGCATTACACAAAGGCAGGATCAAGCCTCAGGAGACCCCCTGTTCCAGAGCATCTACCCCCCAAACCAGAGTCTGTCTACTTTACTGTTTTATGCCCTCACCTACAGCTCTGACTTTATGGGGGGCTGCCCCCCACCACCTCTCTCAGAGAAGGAGTTAACCTACAGCTCCAGTTAATAAAAATTCCTGGGTGTGACAAGGGTGTCTCAGGTCAAACCTCTCTTCTGGCAGACTAGCTTGTGTGACAGGATTATCCACACTCTTGCTACATGATTGTTTACAACCTCTCAACCATAAACAGCACAGAGATTCTGGAGTATTTTGAAAGTCTTAGTTACCATTAGGTTTTTCTAAAGATAAAAATCATGTTGGTGAAGGGTTTTTCATTTATTGGGCCAATGTTTGCTGCTAAATCCCCTGCCCTTATACATGTTAATGAACATATAACTAGCATATAGGAGAAATAAGTATTAACCTTTAAGATTAATCATGTTAAACCTTAGGCTAAGTAAATTCCTTTCTTAATTGTAACCCACTACACCCTCACCCTATAGGAATGCAACTTTATCTGGTACCTTCGGAGAGTGGTGCCTGGTTTAGGAAAAATCACCTCTGGAAAATAAGTTCCTGGTTGACTGACTGTTATCAGAAAAGAAAGGATCATAAAATGTCAGCAGGCCTCATGGCCAGACGATAATGCAAAACCCCTAAGACCTTTTTGTATACATTTATATGAAGCACCTGATTTTAATAAAGGTCAGGACTGCTGACCCCCGCGTGACTTTAAAATTTCCATTTGTCTTTATGTATAACAAAAGGTATATAAGCAAACCTGAAAATAAATCAGATCAGTTTCTGTAAAGACTGCTTCCCCCATGTCTTTCTTGTTCTCCATTTTTCTGGCTGAATTCCCATCTGGAGCGTGAGTACTCGCCAAGCCTGCTAATTTTGCCCTGGCTTCTAAGATCCACGCCAGACGGAGCCCAAGGTGGGGCACCCTCCACTATTCAAGCGGGTGCCGATGGCCTATGTAGGTGGTGCAAATCTCTTGTCTTGATATTTTATTGGTACTCCACATAAACCAAGTTATTCAGCTTTTTTTTCTCCACTAGTATTTTCCTACTACACTATTTATTTCTAATCTCCCTCCATATTTTTAATTAAGCAATTAATTCCTAGGACACTGACTCTGTCCCCGCTTTGAATTACCCTGGATTCACCAGGGCTGGACCCCAGCACTCCTGCCCCCAATCCTTCCCAACATCAGAGTCTTTTCCAATGAGTCAACACTTAGCATGAGGTGGCCAAAGTACTGGAGTTTCAGCTTCAGCATCATTCCCTCCAAAGAAATCCCAGGGTTGATCTCCTTCAGAATGGACTGGTTGGACCTCCTTGCAGTCCAAGGGACTCTCAAGAGTCTTCTCCAACACCACAGTTCAAAAGCATCAATTCTTTGGTGCTCAGCTTTCTTCACAATCCAACACCCACATCCATACATGAGCACTGGAAATATCATAGCCTTGACTAGACGGAACTTTGCTGGCAAAGTAATGTGTCTGCTTTTCAATGGGATCCTCAGGGGTAGCTAATTAAGCATGGCATTCTTAAAATCATGGAAAGACAACCCACCCACTAATGTTTCAGGCCCCAGAATTCCATTGCAGTTCACCAATCAGAGAGGGTGCTTATAGGAATCTTGTTTAAGTGGAATTTTGACCTATTTTCACCTCATTATGGGCCCAATATCACCCTGATTTATTATACATAAATAACTGAAATACATCTCAGCAACAACTGCCAGAATCTCTCCCCACCCCATTTAGTTTTCCAATCCCTAGGAAAAGGCTATTTCACGAAAAGATCCAAATGGAGACTCCTGAAATCTACTTCTTCCAGCCAATATGGTAAATCAAAGAAACATTTCTTTCTTCTGGGAAATAAGAGATAAATACATCCATCAAAGATGCAGTGTAAGACCCTGGAAGTATTGCTGAGGCAGCAAGATCCAGTTTCTGGGGCAGCAGGGTGGTGTCTTTCATGTCCAGCGTGCAGCAGTGGTTGCACTTACAATACATGCCGAGGTCCTAGAGTTGAGCAGCAACTCTAGACGGGTGCTTACTTGCTCAGTTCCTTGCAGGGGGTTGGGGCATAGCTTTCAACCGGATACTACTGTCTTCCTGGTGGCTCTTGATCTGCTGAAAATATAGGGAGTCCATTTTTGTTGCTTACAATTGAAAATCTGTCACTGGTTCATACGCATACACTACTAGCATTATTTTTGCAAGTTAGAAATGCATGAGAAGAGCAGCGGTATTGCTCACTGGAACAACAAAATTGATGAGAGTTTTTATTTAGATGGCATTCATTGAAATAACGTGGCTCAGACGGTATGAAGTCTGCAAGGCAGGAGACCTGGATTCAGTCCCTGGGTGGAGAAGATCCCCCAGAGAAGGAAATGGCTACCCAATCTAGTATTCTTACCTGGAGAATTCCATGGACAGAGGACCCTGGCGGGCTATAACAGAGCAACTAACATTTTCACACATTCATTGAAATAACACCATTACATATGTAAATATGATAATATAAATGAATATAATATAATGTAGATAACATCAGAGTAGTGTTAAGGAGAAAGATATAAACTCTGGGCTCAGATTACTTGTTTCAAATTCCACCTCAGCCACTCAGTTGCTTTGTAACCTTGGCCAAGTTACTTAACTCTAAATACTCATGTTCCTCATCTATGTAATAAGGCAATGGCACCCCACTCCAGTGCTCTTGCCTAGAGAATCCCATGGTCAGAGGAGCCTGGTGGGCTGCAATCCATAGGGTCGCTAAGAGTCAGACACGACTGAGCGACTTCACTTTCACTTTTCACTTTCATGCATTGGAGGAGGAAATGATGACCCACTCCAGTGTTCTTGCCTGGAGAATCCCAGGGATGAGGGAGCCTGATGGGCTGCCGTCTATGGGGTCGCACAGAGTCAGACACAACTGAAGCAACTTAGCAGCAGCAGCTGCAGATCTGTTAGGAATTAAGTGAGATAATATCTGGAAAAGGCTTAGAATAGTGTCTAGCATGTGGCATGTGCTTAGTCTCTCAATCGTGTCTGACTCTTTGCGACCCTGTGGACTGTAGCCTGCCAGGCTCCTCGGTCCATGAGGATTCTCCAGGCAAGAATACTAGAGTGAGTTGCCGTGCCCTCCTCCAGGGGATCTTCCCAACCCAGGGATCGAACCCACGTCTCCCACGTTGCAGGTGGATTCTTTACCAGCTGAGCTACCAGGGAAGCCCCACATATGGCAAGTACTCAATAAATATCAGATACCATTAACAACATGAAAACAGTAACACT
>SJYC01008516.1:0-12821 GCA_006408675.1 Madoqua kirkii
TGCATAAGTTGCTTGTATATCTTTGAGATTAGTTGTTTGTCAGTTGCTTCATTTGCTATTGTTTTCTCCCATTCAGAAGGCTGTCTTTTCACCTTACTTATAGTTTCCTTTGTTGTGCAGAAGCTTTTGATTTTAATTAGGTCCCATTTGTTTATTTTTGCTTTTATTTCCAGTATACTGGGAGGTGGATCATAGAGGATCCTGCTGTGATATATGTCCGAAAGTGTTTTGCCTATGTTCTCCTCAAGGAGTTTTATAGTTTCTGGTCTTACGTTTAGATCTTTAATCCATTTTGAGTTTATTTTTGTGTGTGGTGTTAGAAAGTGGTCTAGTTCCATTCTTTTGCAAATGGTTGACCAGCTTTTCCAGCACCACCTGTTAAAGAGACTGTCTTTACTCCATTGTATGTTCTTGCCTCCTTTGTCGAAGATAAGGTGTCCAGTTTCAAATTCCACCTCAGCCACTCAGTTGCTTTGTAACCTTGGCCAAGTTACTTAACTCTAAATACTCATGTTCCTCATCTATGTAATAAGGCAATGGCACCCCACTCCAGTGCTCTTGCCTAGAGAATCCCATGGGCAGAGGAGCCTGGTGGGCTGCAATCCATAGGGTCGCTAAGAGTCAGACACGACTGAGCGACTTCACTTTCACTTTTCACTTTCATGCATTGGAGGAGGAAATGATGACCCACTCCAGTGTTCTTGCCTGGAGAATCCCAGGGATGAGGGAGCCTGATGGGCTGCCGTCTATGGGGTCGCACAGAGTCAGACACAACTGAAGCAACTTAGCAGCAGCAGCTGCAGATCTGTTAGGAATTAAGTGAGATAATATCTGGAAAAGGCTTAGAATAGTGTCTAGCATGTGGCATGTGCTTAGTCTCTCAATCGTGTCTGACTCTTTGCGACCCTGTGGACTGTAGCCTGCCAGGCTCCTCGGTCCATGAGGATTCTCCAGGCAAGAATACTAGAGTGAGTTGCCGTGCCCTCCTCCAGGGGATCTTCCCAACCCAGGGATCGAACCCACGTCTCCCACGTTGTAGGTGGATTCTTTACCAGCTGAGCTACCAGGGAAGCCCCACATATGGCAAGTACTCAATAAATATCAGATACCATTAACAACATGAAAACAGTAACACTAACACAAGAAACTTTTAATTAGTTTTAGCCTCTCAATAACCCACTGAGAAGCACTGATACAATCCCCACTTGACAGATGAGGAAACAGAAGCACAGGAAGGCTAAGTAATTTGCCTAAGATGATATGATTAGTAAGAGGATGAGCTTGGACTCCAACCCTGAGTAGTATGGTTCCAGAATTTTCACTCTTAGTCACAAAACTATAATTATTTTACTACTGCTACTACTGCCTACTACCTGCTACTCTTATTTTTTGTTATCATTGTTATTCAGTCCTACTAACAGCTGACGCTGATTGACATCATGGCTGACATCATATTACAGTCATAAACAAATATATTTTCAAGCTCATTAGAGCAATGACTTACTTTAGATGTGAAAGTTGTTTTCATGAAACCAGGCTTGGGTTTGGATTAGTCAACTCAGGGTAAATGGTTTTAATGACTCCTTGGGGAGCAGAGCAGCCTTCCCTCATAGACAATTTTAAAGACCATGGCAGGTCTGAAGATTAGTCCAGGGATTCACATCTCCTGTATCTGGAACTGAAGAGGAGTTGCAAAACTGAAGACCAGCCCCAGAGGACTCATAGGTGAGACACCATCTCTGCCTCCCCAGCAAACACATTGCAAACACATGCAGCATCCCCAGATAATGGGGGCATGTCATTACTCTTATCCCCAGAGTACAGGGGATGTCATTAATTCTTAAATATATATATGTATTCAAACAGAAATATAAATACTAGAGAAATACCCTTTCTTCCCCTTTGGGGACTTAAACTACCTAACTTTTTGAAATTTAACAAAACTGGCATTTTAAATAAAATTTCTAAAATGTCTACTAATTGCTTTGCCAGTGACTGGTGAGTACTGTCTGAATCTGTAGCTTGCCCCACCACTGAGAAGGCTACTGGTCAGGTTTCATTCGAGGGTCAACAGGCTTCCAAACAATCTCCTAGATGAGTCACTTCCTGAGCTAAAGTGCATTATAGAGTATGCTGACAAAGTAAGTTTGAAGCTTTACAAATTAAGTACTTGGGGGAGAACCATCCAAACAAATAATAGTGTAATGATAAATGCAAAAGCAACATGAAATATGTGCAAAAAATGAATTAAAAAGTACCTGGACAGAAGCAGAAAGACCTTTTTATTCAACTATATGCATTTGTGAGTAAGTTAAAATAAATCAGAAAATAGAAGGGAGACAGTTATAGAATCTACTATGTAACAATAGCTTTGAAACATGAATAAGTTAATTAATGCTATAGTTATAGGTATTCAGTTGATCTATAAAGAACATTTTTCATACAAAGTCTTATTGAAATGAGCAAGACAAAAAGAATGTGAGGGTTCAGTCTAGCAATAGATGTTTTATTATCTTTGAATGTCTTTGTTGGGAGGAGGACACACCTAGAGTATCAAATATCAGCATCTTATTATCGTATTATTCATTCACTCATCTGTATTCCTTTTATCATTATACTTTAAATTGTATGACATCAACAATGCCCCATGCCTGTTATATTTTAACATCTTAATTATATCAAACCATAATGTATACCAGAATTCCTTCCACTGAACACTTTCATAAGCTACCCTTTTATCAGGACATTTTTATTCTTCAAAAATCAATTGCTAAAATTAGGCTCAAATATTATCAGAATGTATGCTTGCAGTGTAATTCAAGGGAGGGGATGAGAGAAAGAGGACTTGATAATGTTTGTGGTGAGATTAAAAGGAGGAAATATAGCATTATATTGATTGTACACACTAAATATGTGAGAGTTATGTTTGCAGAACTAACACCAAAACTGTGCTGAAAGCAATCTGTTTACATCTAATCTCAGTCTCTGTGATTACTCATTATCTCTTCTCCATTTCTGCTATTTTCTTATTTTTCCCCCAGATGAAAAAAAAAGTCATGAACAAACAAAATAACTGGAGAAATTCTATGCACTAGACCGAAGCACCTCCTTTCTGAGTTCTAGAAAATCAAGAATATCTAAGGTCCCTCTCTGTGTTTTTCTTAGCATTGAATGACATCATTCTTGCCTGGAAACAGGAGACAATCCTGATTACTCCAATTAGACTGGAATTTATCTTGCCTCTTGCACATTTTAGTCTATACAGCAGGCTGTCATTCCTCAGGGCACTGCACAGTCTCATCTTGCAGAGAACAGCTATTATCATGATGGATTCCTTTGTACAGATTCATTTCTTACGTGTTCCACTCAACAGGGTTCATTGTCTCCATTGATTGCCGTGTTAGCTATGTGATCATGGTGTCTAAAGAAGTCTGGAACAATCTTTTGGCCCGGGCTTACCTGAGTTCAAGGATATACATAGTAGTAGCCCCGCTGCCACTCTTTGCTGACTGGACCATCATCCATTTCTTTTCTTACACAACCCTGACTTAAGCTGTTAGCTGTTAGAGATTTTGCTCAAAGGAGAACAGTTGTATTTTTTTTTAATTTGTTGTTGTTGTTTAGTCACTAGGTTGTATCCGACTCTTTTGTGACCCCATGGATTATAGCCCACCGGGTTCCTTTGCCTATGGGATTTCCTAGGCAAGAATACTGGAGGAGTTGCAATTTCCTTCTCTAGGAGATCATTTTGACCCAGGGATTGAATCCACATCTCCTGCAATGACAGGTGAATTCTTTATCACTGATTTTTTAAATTATATTTATGTAAATATCACTAATACTATTGGGATTGTCTTCATCTCCCAGATATCTAAGATTTTAGTCCCAAGGATTCTATGCTCTGAAGGTTTGTTTGTTTTTTTGTTTTTTGTGTTTTTTTAGCTACATCTTCCACCTCTCGTTCCTATCCAATTTTTCTCTCTAATATTCCAAAACAAACTGGTCCAAGTCTTATCCTAACTTGGAGCAGATAACTAAGGCCATAGGCATGCTTTCCAATTGTGGTGCTAGAGAAGACTCTTATGAGACCCTTGGACAGCAAAGGAGATCAAACCAGTCCATCCTAAAAGAAATCAGCCCTGACTGATTTCACTGGAAGGACTGATACTGAAGCTGAAGCTCCAATACTTTGGCCACTTGAAGTGAGGAGCCACCTCATTGGAAGAGATGCTGATGCTGGGAAAGATCAAAGGCAGGAAGAGAAGGAGATGATAGAGGATGAGATGCTTGGATGACATCACAACTCAGTGGACATGAATTTGAGCAAACTCTGGAAAATAGTGGACAGGGAAGCCTGGTGTGCTGCAGTCCATGGGTTTGTGAAGAGTTGGACACAACTGAGCTACTGAATAACAACAATAACAATAAACATGCTGAATCCTCCCTAACACACCTCAAGGCAACCGAAGGAAAGGAATTTCCCAGAAACAGCACCAAAGGAAAAGACTGCTGTATGTGCATCAAGGGAAAGCAAGACTTGCTATTAACAATTAAGCTGAACTGGGGTCCAATCTGCTTGATATCACCTGGCCTTGGACACTGAGATAACATGTTTGAATACAAAAATAATTATCAAATTCAGAAAACCAAGCAAGATGTTTTACATAACACAAGAGTAATAGTCCATATGAGAAAATAAGCTTAGTGTTCTTTATCTACTGGTTTCTCAAATAAAAGTTTTCTTCATGCCATTCCTTTTTTCTCTGTTACACTCTGTGGGGCCCATAGGTGATAAATGCAAAAGGTATTCATTTTTCAAACCACAAAATAGACCTTGTTAATTTTGATCTTCTGTAGTAAATGCCAAAATGTTTGAGGTAATTTCATCCATGAGCTTTTCTATCTAAAGGAAAATACATATCAGCTAAATTTTAATTTCCAAGTTCTGCTTAAATCATGTTCTTGGAAAATCATATTTTGTTATAGTACATTATTGAACAAATCATGGATCAGTATGTTGATATCATATCAGTCATTCATCTCAGTCTCAAACAAATACAAAGCAATCAAACATTTGAATTGCAACATCTCCAGTATAATCACAGCCCAGAGCATCTCTTTTCTTTGTCATAAAAAGAAGAGACTTTCCTCAACTCAGAGAGATAAGCTATTTTATGGGAAGTCACAGCTCACAAATACACAAGACAGTAAATACAGGAGTGCAAATGCCTTTCTTTTTTCTGAAGATTGAATTTGTTCACTCAAATGCTAACACCAACATTTCCTCTAGGCCTGTCTAAATTTTGGTCACACTGGGAGAAATTAAAAGTGGACATTCTTAGTTGCTTCACTTATTCCACTTAACTTACCAAGATTCTTTCACACCTACAGAAGGCTCCTTCTCAAAGTGTATCCCAACCTGAAGGCATGAAAAAACATGTGCCCTTTCCTTTAACACAAGTCTTTCCTAAAAATTGGAATTAAACTCATGACCCAGCGGATCCTTAAAGACACTCTTCTCTTCTTTAGAACCTCACTGGTGACTATCTGATGCTCCCAGACTTAGAACTTTTGTTTCCTAATTTTCTGAGCAATACAGCATAGTGTAAATTCTGACTCAAAAGGACCACAGTCAGCTCTCCTCAGCTCTGTAAGACCTACAGCATCAGTTTATCTCCTTATCTTTTCCATGATAGGCATTCTACCAGGTGATGTGTACAGTGTCATTTGCTTCATGCAAGGATAGAATTTAGGAGGGCTGGTTGACTTTCCCCTCAGATATTCCATCCCTACAATTGGCTTATTATGAAAAGAAAATTCCAGCAGAAAATCAGTTCTCAGTAAACATCCATTGATTATCATCTGAAATGGGACTAGACATGAAATGTGATCAACGGCAGTAGTTTAGCTGACCCTCTACCTCTGTCCCTTACTCCAGCTCTCTAAGTCACTATTCAAGATAGATGTGTGTAGGTGTCTCATTGCTTATTGTCAGGGTAAGCTGGTTGTGATCAAATATGGCATTTGATCATGGACTTCTTCAATTAGCAAATCAAACTTACATACTCTATACTGAAGATAGTTTAGAAATTCTCTCCTTTAAAGCAGAATGAATAGTTATAGATTTACCTGCTACCAGGACAAAATTGACCAGGAGAGGCCACTAGCACCATGCCACCGGGTCTGACATGAACACACTTCTGTACCGGCTTCCTCCTCTTTGGTGTGAGTCAATGGACTTGGGAAATGCTGAGGGATGGAAAACATAGGTTCTAACTGGAGAATGCTCTCACCTTAGCCCTGCCTTGCTTTGAATACTGAGGTTGGGGGCAATGTTCTTTGCAGTACTTCAATGGCTGTGTTAAATCACTGCAATTAATGACCTAGAGTATCAGGTTCTAATATCTTTTTCCCTAGTGGCCATGAGGAAAGACCAGATACATTAAAACACTGACCTGGCTATTGCCCCAATTTCATTCCAGAGCAGAATGGGGAAGGGAGGAAAAAGGGGAAGGAGGCTTATGGGGTATTAAACATTTAGTCACTGACCTGATTTTGAATAGGCTTCCCTGGTGGCTTAGATGGTAAATAATCTGCCTACAACATAAGAGACCTGAGTTCGATCACTGGGTCAGGAATATCTTCTGGAGATGGAAATGGCTTCTCACTCCAGTTCTTGGCTGGAGAATTCCATGCATGAAAGAGCTGGTGGGCTGTAGTCCATGGGCTGAAAGAGTCAGACATGACTGAGCAACTGACAATTTCACTTCACTGGTTTTGAATATTATTTCATTCCTTAATTTGATTCAACACAAAATATGTAACAAGAAAAATGAAAAGTGCTTTTCTCTTCACTACAAAAGGGGAAAAATAAATATGCTAGCTAAAGCCATCTTTTCTTTGCAAGCAAAAATGTCCCATACCTAATTCCTAGTTACACAACTTTTGCATAACTTTACTTGCTGCTGCTGCTGCTAAGTTGCGTTAGTCGTGTCCGACTCTGTGCGACCCCATAGACGGAAGCCCACCAGATTCCCCCGTCCCTGGGATTCTCCAGGCAAGAACACTGGAGTGGGTTGCCATTTCCTCCTCCATTGCATGAAACTGAAGAGTGAAAGGGAAATTGCTCAGTCATGTCCAACTCTTCGCAACCCCATGGACTGCAGCCTACCAGTCTCCTCCGTCCATGGAATTTTCCAGGCAAGAGTACTGGAGTGGGGTGCCATTGCCTTCTCTGTGCATTACCTTACTTAGTCCCCTATAAAACCCTCACGAGGCTCTCACCCCAGCCACAACTTCAAGGCCATCCACCCATTGAAGATGTCCTTCCAAGAGCAGGAAGTTTATCCCCAAGTATTACATCAAAACTTCTAGACTTGCAAATCATCTTAAGAACATGCACAAAAGCATCATTGCCTGAGTCATCATTAGTTACCAGGATGATTCAGGATTTCAATTCTCAAAGGTAGTTTAAATCAAATGTAAAATGTATTCCAGAAACTCTATATAAACAATTCCCTTGGTACCCAGGAAGTGGTGAAATAACAGAGATAACATACTCATTATACTTTAACTTTATAAATACTCACAGTTTGTGGATGCGGAACACAGAAACCAAGCCTCAGACATGAAGAAGCTCATTCCTCCGATTGGAAATTCTCTAAATGGACCTTTCCAGGGCATTAGGAGTCCTGACTGATTGTCTGAGAGGTACTGGTAAGTAGTCTTCACTCCCAAAGCTGTTGTAACACAAACTATAAGGTGGTTGAGATAAGAGTATCAGTTCTGGGACTGGACAGGATGGGGCTTTAGGACAGGGATGTTTTGCTTCTGTCAGAGAAGCAAATGGGGAAGGATTAGTTGACTCTGGCTGGGAAAAGCTGGAGGTTTTATTGGTATATCAGTCTATGAACAAACCTTATCAGGGACCTGAAAAACTCATGAAGGCTATGAAGTCACATGCAAAATTTTATGTGAGTAAAACTTTCCTAGGAAGCGATACTTAGTTTTCGTCAGATTCTCTAAGTATTTCACGTGCCCCTGCTTTCCAGGGGTTAAGAATATTTCTTAATTGTTTGAATTGTTCAAACAAAGAAAGGAAAAATACAATACTCTGAATTATTAAATTTCAATGTATCAGTTAAACACAACAATAAATGTTAAAAGTGTCTGAGCAAACTAAGAAGAAGTATTACTGAACTCATTTTCTCATTAGGAGTCTAAATTTAAAATAATAATAACAAGATTACAAAACATAAGTATTGAGGAATTATAAGTGGGGAGGAAGTATAGTTTAGGTTGAGGGCTCTGGAATCAGCCTCAGTTCTGTTCAGTTGCTCAAGTGTGTCCAACTCTTTGAGACCCCCATGGAATGCAGCACACCAGGCTTCCCTGTCCATCACCAATTCCTGGAGGTTCCTCAAACTCACGTCCATTAAGTCAGCAATGCCATCCAACCATCTCGTCCTCTGTTGTCCCTCTTTCTTCCTGACTTCAGTCCTTCCCAGAATTGGGTCTTTTCAAATGAGTCAGTTCTTCACATCAGGTGGCCAGAGTATTGGAGTTTCAGCTTTAATACTGAAGCTGAAAGGAGTGGATAGAATGGACTCTGGATGGACACAGTCTTTCCAATAAATATTCAGGAGTGATTTCCTTTAAGATGGACTGGTTGGATATCCTTTCTGTCCAAGGAACTCTTAAGAGTCTTCTCCAACACCACAGTTCAAAAGCATCAATTCTTCGGTACTCAGCTTTGTTTAGAGTCCAACTCTCACATCCACACATGACACTGGAAAAACCATAGCTTTGACAAGATGGACCTTTGTTGGCAAAGTAATATCTCTGCTTTTTAATATGCTATCTAGGTAGGTCATAACTTTTTTTCCAAGGAGTAAGCATCTTTTAATTTCATGGCTGTAATCGCCATCTGTAGTGATTTTAGAGCCTAAGAAAATAAAGTCTGTCACTGTTTCCGTTGCTTCCCCATCTATTTGCCATGAAGTGATGGGACCAGATGCCATGATCTTAATTTTCTGAATGTTGAGTTTTAAGCCAACTTTTTCACTTTCCTCTTTCACTTTCATCAAGAGGCTCTTTAGTTCTTCTTCACTTTCTGCTCTAAGTGTGGGGTCTTCTGCATATCTGAGGTTATTGATATTTCTCCCAGCAGTCTTGATTCCAGCCTAACTTGAATCAGCCTAACTGGTTTCAGATTCTGGCTCATCTGCTCTGCAAATTTGGAAAAACTGCTGAACATTTCTATGTATCAATTTCTTCATGAAGAAAATAAAAGAAATGACCATTACTCATTAAACAGAATGATACATGTAAAAATAATCAGTCTCGGCACAAGTATTCAAATAATCATCAGTTATTATTAGCCAGTTTGAGAGTAATCAAACCACAATACTCAGTATTTTATTTTTTTAAGTGATCATAAACTTTCTTTTTGGTAGAAAATGATGAGTCACACATTTATTATTAGATACTTGTTTCTGGAATTTATCATCAAGTGTAGCTCTATATTCTAAGAAGTAATAGACTAAACATTAATGTTATCTATAAGCCTCAATCTTAATTGCTCCTTGAAGAAAATCAGAGAGTGTACTAGGTTGAAAACTGTTAAGAAAGAATATCCAATTATAAACTTTTTTGAATGCAGACAAGCATCTCCATAGGATAAATAATGATTCAATATTGAGCTAATAGAAAAGAAAACTTTAAAAATCTAGAAATTAGAATAGAATGCATTAACCATGTCTTGGAAACTTCAGAGGCAAATATGCAATCATTTCTATAACAGCTAACATGTTAAAAAGCTTCTATAACACAAGAGCTGTTAAATAAACCTGGAATCTGCCCACTGGTTTTTGGTTTCCTCCAGAGTTATTAAACCTTTCCATTACTCAGTTTGAATTGAGAACCATCACAGTACTTTTCCACCTGAACTTCCTCTTGAGAAGTCTGTATGCAGATCAGGAAACAACAGTTAGAACTGGACATGGAACAACAGACTGTTTCCAAATCGGAAAAAGAGTACATCAAGGCTGTATATTGTCACCCTGCTTATTTAACTTATATGCAGAGTACATCGTGAGAAAGGCTGGGCTGGAGGAAGCACAAGCTGGAATCAAGATTACCGGGAGAAATACCAATTACCTCAGATATGCAGATGACACCACCCTTATGGCAGAAAGTGAAGAATTAAAGAGCCTCTTGATGAAAGTGAAAGTGGAGAGTGAAAAAGTTGGCTTAAAGCTCAACATCCAGAAAACTAAGATCATGGCCTCCAGTCCCATCACTTCATGGCAAATAGATTGGGAAGCAGTGGAAGCAGTGGCTGACTTTATTTTTCTGGGCTCCAAAATCACTGCAGATGGTGATTGCAGCCATGAAATTAAAAGATGCTTACTCCTTGGAAGGAAAGTTATGACCAACCTAGACAGCATATTAAAAAGCAGAGACATTACAAAGGTCCATCCAGTCAAGGCTATGGTTTTTCCGGTGGTCATGTATGGATGTGAGAGTTGAACTGTAAAGAAGGTTGAGTGCCAAAGAATTGATGCTTTTGAACTGTGGTGTTGGAGAAGACTCTTGAAAGTCCCTTGGACTGCAAGGAGATCCAACCTGTCCATCCTAAAGGAGATTAGTCCTTGGTGTTCATTGGAAGGACTGATGTTGAAGCTGAAACTCCAATACTTTGGCCACCTGATGCAAAGAGCTGACTCATTGGAAAAGACCCTGATGCTGGGAAAGATTGAGGGCAGGAGGAACAGGGGATGATGGAGGATGAGATGGTTGGATGGCATCACCGACTCAATGAACATGGGTTTGCATGAACTCCAGGAGTTGGTGATGGACAGGGAGGCCTGGCATGTTGCAGTTCATTGGGTCACAAAGAGTCGGACATGACTGAGCAACTAAACTAAACTGAATTGAACACTACTTGAATGAGGTGGGAGGACTTAACAAATTCTAGACATGAATTCAAAAGAATGTTTTCCTGCCTTTAGACGGCACAGAATCCAAACAACAGATATTTTACGAAGATTGTTTATATGCAGTGCCTAAAGATCTCAAGGTTTTTGGTTTAAGACTGTTATTGAGAGAGAGAAGACCACAACAAAATGGGTTCACCTCTGCCATATGCCAGAAGTGTCAGAAACTACCATGTTTAAAAGATTCCAGACCATTTTCTGATATAAGCTCATCTGAAGATCTTGGGATACCTAAGATTGCTGCTCCTTTCCCTAACCCTTAAAGATACACTTTCCAAAGGTGTGTCCTTGAATCCTTGCTGTTACTTCTTTCTCTTTTCCCAAATGATCTCACTGGTCCCTACAGATTTTAGCATCCTCTGTCCATTGATGATTCCCAAATCAGTATCATGAACTCTGACTGTGCGATAGACACCTCCATCCCCTCAAAATGAATTCAACATCTTTCCCTCCAACTCCACTCCTAGCTCATTCTATATCTATTAAAAGTACTAGCTCTCAGTAACATTGTTATATAAATACAGAGAGAAATTTTGCTTCTCTTTTCCCCCTAGATTATGTTTTAACTTCTATGATATTAATTCTATGATATTAATTTTGATGTGTGTATTTAAATTTATTATATCTTCTGGAAAAGAGACAAGGTAAAATTAAATGATCAGCTCTTAAGTTATCATTATCCTGGTCTTTCAGACTTGAAAACAATTTCAGTCAAGCACCAGTTCCTAGCCATGTTTCTCATTATTCAGTTACAGACCTTAGCGTCAACCAAAAGGGACCTGCCTTGGCTCCATTCTTTAGGGCAACTCTATGCCTCTTCCTACTCCACCATATCCCACTGGACAAGGCCAAAGGGATGTGTCCACCCACAGTCCATCCTATCCACTCCTTCAAGACCATCCAGGTAACAAGACCTTCAAATTCCTGGCCCAAACAGCCTCTAGCTTACTCCCAAAATCTAGAGGAGTTTCTTTCCCAGATCACCTAGTAAGCATGAAAGCATGAACCACACTACAGATGCTCACATGCATAGGCCTCAGTGGGAGCCAAGGGATGGCTGTTTGCAGGGTGTGAACAGAGGGTGTTCATGCAGGCTGGTGTGTCTAAGCTTGCACAGCCATGTGTGCGGCTGGACATAGGTTTTCCCTGTACCACCTCATTCCAGCTTAAAGAAGAAAGCATCCCAAGAATTCTACCTTCATTTGTGAAACAAACAAACAAAAAAGTGTATTTGTTCAGAGTGAAAGATAAGATGTATTTTATTAATTTGTTAACTTTATTTTCTGACTTTTAATATTTAAGCCTCCATTTGGTTTTCTTGCCTTGGGTCCTGCCAGTGTCAAAGGTGGGCCTACTCCTAGAAAGCCTATTTTCTAACCATGCTAGTTATTTGTAGTTCTTTAATGCCTTATCTTTCTCAAACACCAATTATATTATATTGGATGTTATCTCTTTCTATGTATTCCTGAAGCATTCTTTAAGAAGTTTAAAGGTAAAAACTGCCACTATTATCACTACTTATTTTTACATTGTTCTGGAAATACTAGCCAATACAAGTAGAGGAGAGAGAAGAATGAGATAGTATATAGAAATGAGGGAAGAATTTCATATCTTTTTCATATTATATGACTTTGTATTGGTAAAGAAAAAAAGAGAAATGACTAAAAAACTATTTTTAAATGATGAGGAACAATACTAAGAAAGACAGTTATAAAATTAATTTATAGAAATCAATAGCTTTCCTATATATAAACAATACTTAAATAAACCACAAAGTTAAAAAAAAAAGATTTAACTTACAATAGCTACAAAAAGATAAAATAC
>SJYC01008519.1:0-26517 GCA_006408675.1 Madoqua kirkii
AAGTTAAATAAGCAGGGTGACAATATACAGCCTTGACGTACTCCTTTTCCTATTTGGAACCAGTCTGTTGTTCCATGTCCAGTTCTAACTGTTGCTTCCTGACCTGCATAGAGATTTCTCAAGAGGCAGGTTAGGTGGTCTGATATTCCCATCTCTTTCAGGTTTTTCCACAGTTTATTGTGATCCACACAGTCAAAGGCTTTGGCATAGTCAATAAAGCAGAAATAGATGTTTTTTTCTGGAACTCTCTTGCTTTTTCCATGATTCATCAGATGTTGACAATTTGATCTCTGGTTCCTCTGCCTTTTCTAAAACCAGCTTGAACATCAGGAAGTTCACACTTCACATATTGCTGAAGACTGACTTGGAGAATTTTGAGCATGACTTTACTAGCATGTGAGATGAGTGCAATTGTGTGGTAGTTTGAGCATTCTTTGGCATTGCCTTTCTTTGGGTTTGGAATGAAAACTGACCTTTTCCAGTCCTATGGCCACTGCTGAGTTTTCCAAATTTGCTGGCATATTGAGTGCAGCATTTTCACAGCATCATCTTTCAGGATTTGAAATAGCTCAACTGGAATTCCATCACCTCCACTAGCTTTTTTATAGTGATGCTTTCTAAGGCCCACTTGACTTCACATTCCAGGATGTCTGGGTCTAGGTGAGTGATCATACCATAGTGATTATCTTGGTCTTGAAGATCTTTTTTATACAGTTCTTCTTGTATTCTTGCCACCTCTTCTTAATATTTTCTGCTTCTGTTAGGTCCATACTATTTCTGTCCTTTATCAAGCCCATCTTTGCATGAAATTTTCCCTTGGTATCTCTAATTTTCTTGAGATCTCTAGTCTTTCCCATTCTGTTGTTTTCCTCAATTTCTTTGCATTATATAGCAATATAGCAATAAGTGAAAGTGAAGTCACTCAGTCATGTCTAACTCTTTGTGACCTATGGACTGTAGCCCACCAAACTCCTCCATCCATGGGATTCTCCAAGCAAGAATACCGGAGTGGGTTGCCATTTCCTTCTCCAGGGGATCTTCCCAACCCAGGGATCCAACCCAGGTCTCCCACATTGCAGGCAGATGCTTTAACCTCTGCACCACCAGCAGATGAGACCAATATAGCAATAGAGCCTTTTAATAGCTTCCTTAACATGGTATTAAGATCCTACATCCCTAATCCCTGTTACCTCTCCAGTCATATACCACACTGAATTCTGGATTCTTAGCCTCGGATTGCTCCTTGCTGCCATAGAATTTCTGTTGCTTCTGTCCATCATACACTCTCTACCACCTACCCTCCATAAATTCCCTGGTTAATTCCTATGCAAACTTTAGATTTTAATGTAAATTTCACTTTCTTGGAGCTGTCTTTCTTGACTTCTCCAGTCTAGGTCAAGTTCATGTATACATATATATATAATTCATTTGCATTATATATTCCTTTAAGCATATATCTTGATTTGTTATAATATGCTGACTATTCATTTGCATTATATATTCCTTTAAGCATATATCTTGATTTGTTATAATATGCTGATTATTCATTTGCATTATATATTCCTTTAAACATATATCTTGATTTGTAATAATATGCTGATTTGTATACTGTTTGATTTCTGCCTTTTGCTTTTACCATAATAAGCTCCATGTGGGCAGGAACAGTGTTTGTTTGGGCTCCCTATTTCAGGATCTGGCATGGAGAGATTCCTCAGTAAACATTAGTTGAATGAAGAAGTAAACGAGACATGAGGAGTGTAGGTTATGGTCAAAATCTTGGGACTTGGAGTTAAAAGGGAAGAAGCTCTATGACCACTCCTGCTGCTTAGTTTTGGACGATGTGGGTAAGCTCCCCACAACTAGGTGTCCTTGGGTAAAATGAAGGTGATACTTGAACCCAAGCTATAAGACTCTAAAGAATATTAACTGAACAAGTACAAAGCACTCACACATTGCCCAGCCCATAGCAGGCACTCAAAGTATTATTTATTTTAATATCTTTTTTTTCTTCTTCAATGTTGCAAAATTTTCCCGCTGAAATGTTCTCCTTGTCTGCTGCTTTTTTTAATATAATTTGATAATCCCTTAGGTGGTACTGAAAGTGCTTAGCATTTCAAGTCATCTCTCAAGCATGTGAATGATAGGATGAGCTAAGAGGACAACACTGCCATTCTGTCTCAGAGCTGCCACTCTCTGAAAGGGGCTGGGCTTAGCTGGCGCAGAACTGGATCCACAGGCTGCGGCCCTGAGCAGGGAATCCTTGGAGTGACAGGATGTGTCACTGAGCTGGAGACCTTTTGCTCTACCTTTTGTTCATTCCTTTCACTTCTATTGAGTTCTCAGCATTTTTTTCCCAAGGAAAATAAAGCTGTGTTCTGCTTATAGATGTGTTTTGTTTTTACCTTAAATCCATGTGCTTATATCAGGCAAGTCTTAAAAGCTTCAGAGTGTTAGCTAGGAAAAAACCCTATTGCTTTTTACTCAGAGGTGAGACTGATCAAGTTGTCAGAAATTCACAAATTGACTAAAACTGTCTGAAGTTGAACCAACTTTTCCAAGTTTGACAGCCTGTGTTACTCTTAATAAAAAGTATGTGGTGGCCAAAGCAGGTCAGTGATTGGGAACGCTGGATTTAAAGTAGACTTTAACTACTGCTCATAGCTCTGCTCTAGACCAGTTAACCCAGGGAGGGGCTTCAAAGCTTTCATTAGAAACTTAGGAGTCATTTTAACCTAATTGCTCCCTCATCACTACTTAAAAGTGACACGTAAACCTTTCAGAATAAACTCTAGTCCCTGACTCCTGACACTGTTCACCCTTGGTAAGTACTCCCCAGAGGACCCGAACACTCTTACTAATTTCAGTAAATGTTTTCATGATCTTGATTGTAGAGTTAATGCTCATAAGTTCCAGAGGAACCAATTTCCTCTTGAAGAAACTTCTTCACCAAGTTCCCTAATTATTCCCAGATAGTCACTGCCCTGTGAAATCCAGCGGACCAAGGGAGGTTGTTAATGGGCCACAGGTGGCAGTTATAGTTGAGTTACCAAGGAAACAGATCAACTGTACAGAGAGGCATGTTTGACATGAAGAGACCAGGGACATTTAAACGCATGTATTTCTGCTTCCTCTCATTTTCTTTTAGCAAGAGGGGAGTGGTGCCCCATAGTCAGCATATACATCCTCCTCTTAAAATCATTGGAAAACAGTCTATAGTGAATTCACTAAACCACTATTCTCAAACTTTTTCAGTCTCAGAACCCCTTTGCGCTCTGACAATTCATAGAGAACCTCAAAGAGCTTTTCCTTATACATACAGATTATAGTAATTGATATTTACTGTACTGAAAATTAAAACTATTTTGAAATATTAATTTGTTTTAAAATGACAATAATAACTACAACATGCTAATGGAAATAACATATTTGATAGAAAATAATTATATTTTTAAGAAATATAGAGATTTTTTGCAAATTTCTTTAATGCCTGGCTTAATAGAATACAGCTGAATTCTCATACAATTCTGCAGTTGACTTCTGCACTCAATCTGTTATGAGATATAATGTACAATAAACTGCAGCATGTAGCTTCTGGAAAACTCTACAATTTTAAAGAAAGAGATAAATTATATTTTAATGCTACTATGAAAATAATTTTTGACCTCAAGGACTCCTAAAGAGGTCTCAGAGTCCTTTTAAAGTCCCTAGAGCAACTTTAAGAACTTTTACTCTAAACAAAATCACAGTTTAAAAATGGTCATTGAATATCTTTGTATAGGAAATATAAAGCAAAGCAATTAACCAAGAAAAAAGTTGTAGTTATTAACTGAAAGTATCTGTTCCCTATTCTTGATATTTTCCACTTTAGTCCATCCTAACCGACTGCAAGGAGATACAACCAGTCCATTCTGGGGAAGATCAGTCCTGGGTGTTTGTTGGAAGGACTGATGTTGAAGCTGAAACTCCAATATTTTGGCCACCTCATGTGAAGAGCTGACTCACTGGAAAAGACTCTGATGCTGGGAGGCATTGGGGGCAGGAGGAAAAGGGGACGACAGAGGATGAGATGGCTGGATGGCATCACCTACTCAATGGACATGAGTTTGAGTAAACTCCAGGAGTTGGTGATGGACAGGGAGGCCTGGTGTGCTGTGATTCTTGGGATCGTAAAGAGTTGGACACGACTGAGCAACTGAACTGAACTGAACTGTTCAGTCACTCAGTCGTGTCCTACTCTTTGCAACCTCATGGACTGCAGCTTGTCAGTCTTCCCAGTCCTTCACCATCTCTTGGAGCTTGCTCAAACTCATGTCCATTGAGTTGGTGATGCCATCCAAACATCTCATTGTCTGTCATTCTCTTCTCCTCCTGCCCTCTATCTTTCCCAGCATCAGGGTCTTTTCCAGTGAGTTAGCTCTTCGAATCAGGTGGCCAAAGTATTGGAGCTTCAGCTTCAGCATCAGTCCTTCCAGTGAATATTCAAGGTTGATTTAATTGTCTGTCATTCTCTTCTCCTCCTGCCCTCTATCTTTCCCAGCATCAGGGTCTTTTCCAGTGAGTTAGCTCTTCGAATCAGGTGGCCAAAGTATTGGAGCTTCAGCTTCAGCATCAGTCCTTCCAGTGAATATTCAAGGTTGATTTCCTTTAGGATTGACTGGTTTGATTCTGCTGCTGCCCAAGGGACTCTCAAGAGTCTTCTCTAGCTCCACAGTTTGAAAGCATCAGTTCTTCAGTGCTGAGCCTTCTTTGTGGTCCAACTCTCATATCCATACGTGACTACTGGAAAAACCATAGATTTGACTAGACAGACTTTTGTAGGCAAAGTAATGTCTCTGCTTATTAATACACTATTTAGATTTGTCACAGCTTTTCTTCCAGGGAGCAAGTGTCTTTTAATTTCATAGCTGCAGTCACCACCCATGGTAATTTTAAGCCCAAGAAAATAAAGTCATTCACTGTTTCCATTGTTTCCCCATCTATTTGCCATGAAGTGATGGGACCGGATGCTTAAAATGGCACGTAGGATGACCCTGTTTCTGGATGATAATGAGAAAAGCAGAGAAATTTCCCTAACACCAAAAACCAAATTTGCTATCATTTTATATTGAAACATGACTTGATAATCTGAAAACTGCCAAATATCATTAAGTTCTGCCGGGAGCACAAATCAAATTTTAAAGGAAAGTTTGGAAGTAGGAAATAAACAATATTAAATTTTAAGGCATCTAAATTTTGTGCATTAAAGTTATATTAAATTATTACTTTAAATTTGTAAATATTTGTAAATTGGCAATTGAAAAATTTATATTTACATTTTTTGACTGAAATTTGACAGACGAGTAACTTGAGACTCTCTCAACTCTATTTTTCTTCTAAATATAGATCATATGCATATACAAGTGTGTACGGGGTGTGTTTTCCAATGCTTAAAAGTAGAATGAATTGGGAGTGAGCTGATTCTTCTCCCCAAATGAGTGGAATTGTACTTCACTTAAACTCCCAGAGTTTCCCACATAGGCGTTATAGATAAGGCAGACTGGGCTTTCATCAGATTCAGTGACTTGAACTCCTGACAACAATTTTCCCTTTCCAGAAATCTTCCTGGGAAGACATGGTACTGTTGTTCAGAAGTTATCACAGGGATTCACAATGAATCCTTGCAATCTGACGTCTTCTAAACACGGGACTTCAAAAATTCAAAAAAAGGAATAAATTGGAAAGAATAAACTTCACTATTAAATGAATTTGGACGCTTATATAACTGTATTCTCATAGCAGCTTATAAGCATACAGTAACCATAAATCCAGCTTCCCTGGTGGCTCAGCAGTAAAGAATTCACTTGCCAATGGCTGAGACATGGGTTCAATCCTGACTAGGAAAGATTCCCTGAAGAAGGAAATAGCAACCCACTCCAGTGTTGTTGCCTGGGAAATCCTATAGACAGAGTAGCCTGGTGGGCTACAGCCCATGGGGCCACAAAAAAGTCAGACATGATTTAGTGACTAAACCACCACCACATAGGACAAAGAACAGTTTTCTTTCCAAAACCACTGGAGAGTAAGTTGTTGACCTAAGTCTCATTTCTTTTAAATATTTTAGTATGTTATTCCTCCAAATCAGGGCATTCTCCTAAATATACACAATATAACCATCAAATCAGGAAGTTAACACTGATGCGTTGCTGCTATTTGCCAGTCATCCCAATAAGATTATTCATGACCAAGGACTCACTCCACAATTTCAAGTTACATTTATTGGTCATATGTCTTCGTTCCTTCATTCTGAAACTGTTCCTTTGAGTCTTAATTGTAATTCACTTGATACTTTTGAAGATAAAGGCCAGCTTGAATATCTCTTAAACTGAGCTTATCTGATGTCCCTCATGATTAGAAATGGGTTAAGTATTTTTGACAGGACAAAGCACAAAAAACTGATTCTATGTTTTTATTGCATCTTATCAAATAGCACATGATTTTGATGGCTTCATTATTGATGTTGTTCATTTGGATCACTTGCCTAAGGTGATGTCTGCCCAGGTTTCCTCATTTTAAAGTTACTTGTTCCTTTTCTACTTATTAAGTACTTAATAAGTACTTTTGTAGCTAGGAAGTTTGAAGGTATGAAAATTGTTCATTTTCCATCAAATTTTATTCATTTATATAATTTCAATTTATTCACTCATTTATACCTGTTGGACTCATAATTTATAATTTGATTAAATGAATTGTGATTAGTTGCAAGCATTATTTATTCTGATGACAAATAATTCTGATCTGATCAATAGCAGCCCCTTCACTGTGCTCCATGTCCTTCGGACTGATCTCCATCTGATTTCTGGCACAAGACATTTCAGACTTCTTATGTTCCTTTTACTACAGCCCTGGAATAAACCATTTTCCCAAAGATCCTTGATCCTCTTAGTGGAGAATGGAATTTAGAAACCAAGATCAGGGATGTAAGTGTGTTTTCCACGATTGACTCGCACTGCTCCCAAGTCCTCTCAGGACACAAAGCTAGAAAACACACGCAAGTATATATGTTTGTGGGTATACATACACTTACCTACCTATCCATCTGTCTATCTCTCCACTTATTATCTCTATCCACCTATCTCTCCATCCTATAATATTCACACAGATACTTCCAGTTATAATCCCAAACTACAAGATTTATCTTAGTATCTCACTTTCGATATTTGTAACACTTGTTTTCAACCATTAGAAAGCTAATTCTCTTGTCATTTACAAATTTATTTCTTTGGTCAAGTCCCTGTAGGTAACCAATGTCCCCTCTCTGCTGCTCGTCCTTCTCCAGTATGCATGCCTTTCTCACCCTGGGCCAGGCCAGGGTGTCCGGATACTGTCCTTACCCTACTTGGTTTCTGAAATATTGTGCTGGGCCACTCCCAGGCTTAGATATCTTCTTCACGTTGACTTAGTCCACTCTCCACTGCATGCTGCTGCTACTAAGTCGCTTCAGTTGTGTCCGACTCTGTGCGACCTCAGATGGCAGCCCATTGGGCTCTGCCATCCCTGGGATTCTCCAGGCAAGAACACTAGAGTGGGTTGCCATTTCCTTCTCCAATGCATGAAAGTGAAAAGTGAAAGTGAAGTCCCCAGTCGTGTCTGACTCAGCCTACCAGGCTCCTCCATCCATGGGAGTTTCCAGGAAAGAGTCCTGGAGTGGGAGCCTTCTTATCTGAGCTCCAACATTCCACTTCGGGCTATGATGACAGATCACACATTTCTATTAACCCAGATCATCTACCTGGTTCTGACATACCTAATGGCTTTAGGGTTGACCAGTTTAAGAAGGAAATAAAATAGGGACAGATATAATGGACAATTTTAAAATGCAGACACCCACCACCTTGTATTACATAAATTTCAACATTATTCCAAATGTATTCAAATACTTATTTGAGCCTGAAGAAGAGAGTGGAGAAAGGCATTCTTTTCAATGTGAGCAAAGTCACAAAATGGCCTTTGTAAAAGGTTTGGCTTTTAAATACCCCCACAGACCCTCCAAGAATGAAGTAGAAGTCTTGTTGTTAAACCTTTCCCACTTTGTATGAGAAAGGCATAGCTAGGCTTCAGGGGTGTCCTCAGTTACTCAAAACTATTCTTTTCTAGATTGTTTGTTATCTTTGCCTGTAGAAAGATAGCCTGGCTCAGCAGCTAAACTTCTAAAAATGCTTGTGGTTTCACTGGTGTTTTATTACTTATATATTTGAGAAGAAGCTTCAGGCAGACAGACACTTGTATTGTTTCCTTGTCTCTGCCTCTGGCTAGCTGTGTGAACTTTCATGGTTCAATCTTTCCATTGCTCAGTTTACTTACTCATAAAATGGGGATGATCATATCCACTCCAGAGAATTAAATGAGGTAATGTGTGCAAATTATTTAATGCCTTTAGAATAAGGAACCAATAATGTTATTTATGGACTTCCCTGGTGGCTCAGATGGTAAAGAATCTTCCTGCAATGTAGGAGTCCTGGGTTTGATCCTGGGGTCAGGAAGATCTCCTGGAGAAGGGAATGCAACCCACTTCAGAATTCTTGCCTGGAGAATCCCAAGGACAAGGAGCTTGATGGGCTTACAGTCCACTGGGTCTCACAGAGTTAGACACAACTGAATTAAATGTCAATTATCAATATTAACACAGTATTTGTCACATTTCATGTGTTGATTAATCAATTTTTACCCTCTTATTAAGCAAGAACTAAGCCTTTTCTATTTGAACAAGATTTGACATATCTTAAAATATCTCATGATCATTCTATCACTGAACTGGAGCTACTCAGTTAGTTTCAAGGACGGAGGTGTTTATTAGATGCACATAACACCCAAGAGTTTAGAAAAAGCAGTAAAGAACACTGCTCCCAATTAGAATAGAGATTCAGAAAAGCATTTAGATACATTCTATATCAAAGACTCAATTTGGCCCTAGAGATTTTACCCGAGGAGGATACCATCAGCTCACTTTAGCCCACATCAGGGGTTCACCACTTCTTGGAAGGCTGTGTTCACCTCAGGCAGTTCAATATCAGCTGATATTCAGCTCTTAGGTAAAGTAAGTGACCTAAGAATTTAATTTGCACGTGGACACATCAGTTGTGGCATATTTAATTTCACATAGGCTAAAAGCAACTTTAAAATTGCTCATGTTCTCACTACTTTCTTTTACAACATACCCACTCAGTGGGCAAGCTGTAAGAGTTGTACCCTAGAGAAACTTTAAAAAATTTTATTTACATAAAGTATGGAACAATTCATTACAGGAAAAGAAATCCACTTTTAACACAAAGTCCATCTTCTGCCCATATGGTTTTCCTTTTCTTTGAGTTTGAGGATTCCACCCACCAGTAGTCTTAGGAAAAAGGAAAGTGTGTATGTCATTTGTTACTTACTTTCTCTGAGACATGTGAAAGTTATAGGGTAAATTTAGATAGCCATTTTGCCCACCTTGCAGTCTATAAGCAAAGTTGATTATGAGCAGTCCCACTGATGCACAGCATGCTCCTTGAAAAGAGAAGGGGTTGTCTTTGGCTTTCAGAGATCCTAGACACCGCTTTGAGGCCAAGTACAAAATTGAGAAATGATTAGATTGCAATTCACATGATGTCCACTCTCCTCAAATTCCTGACCTTGGCTGACAAGGATAATACATTGGGGTACTGACATAAATACATGTAATAACAATACTATTATTTAAAAACATTTTCAAACTATATCAAATATAGTCTCTAATAATAGAAACAAGAAAAAAAAAAGGAAACTCATCGAACAAAAATAAAGAAGTGTGCATTCATCAGGCTTCCCAGGTGGCACTAGTGGTAAAGAACCCCCCTGCCAATGCTTGAGACATGAGAAAATGTGAATTAGATCCCTGGGTCGGGAAGACCCTCTGGAGGAGGGTGTGGCAACCCACTCCAGTGTTCTTGCCTGGAGAATCCCAGGGACAGAGCAGCCTGGTGGGCTGCCATCTGTGGGGTTGCACAGAGTCGGACACAACTGACATGACTTAGCAGCAGCAGCAGCAGGAGTGTGTATTAATCACCTTCAAGTACTTGAGGGAATTGCTCCATTTTACAATGCCTAGAGTTTAAGCACCATGCTCAGGACCACCCCTACCAGATTTTCTCTGCAGTGGCCACGTTATCCTGGAGAACCTTCACTCCCTTAGGCTATCTCTGTGATTTCTACTGATATCTGGGACCACATCTTTTGAACATTTCCTTTTCCCAATCATTCTTTGGCATCCCTAACTTTAGAAGAGAAAATCACAAAAATGTATTTTTTATCCATTCATTCATTCATACATCTATTTAACAAATAGTCCTTAAGCATCTATTCTGTCTGGTCATGTGCAAAATGTTAAGTATACGGACTACTGACTGTCTGCATCATCTCCATTGTTACTGAGTTTTCAAGTCTGCATGAGTTAAGTGCATGCTAAATCACTTCAGTCATGTCCGGCTCTTTGCAACCCTATGGGCTATAGCCCACCAGGCCGTTGCCATATCCGCCTCAAAGGGATCTTCCCAGTGCAGGGACTGAACCAAAATCTCTTTTGTCTCCTGCACTGGCAGGTGGGTTTTTTACAAGCAGCAAAATGTGGGAAGTGCCCCAAGCCCAGCCCCCACCCCCATAGCGCCCCCAGAGAAGGTTATAAACAATAAATAGGTTTAGCCTAAATGCCTCCAGGTAGTATCAGCCCGTGAGCACAAGTGCTATTGTATTAGCATTAAATAACCAAATTTCCCATTGTCTCTGCAGACCCATTTTCCATTCTTATCAGCTCTGCTCTCTGCCCTTGAGGCTGACCTGGGTGGAATAAATCCTATTTCTTTGACCTCTGCCTTCTGCTTCTCCTATACCTGTGCCTTTGTAAAAAACTGTCTCTGTAAATAAATCTTCCCTGCCCTCTCCTATTGAGTATGCCATCTGTTTCCTGTTGGGACTTTGATGATCGCACAAAGTTACCCTTTTCTATTTCTGGGGCTCACAAGGGTCAATGTCAAAAGCATTCAAGAACATATTCATGCCTTTGGGGCTACTGTTCTCTTAACAGTCTCCCTTTGCAATTGTTAGTGTCCCCTGTGTATTTAGAATATCTGCTTTCTCCTATAGGTGTCCCTCCATTTCTGTAACATCATTCAAAAGGTATTTGAGTACCTACTTCTGGCATCTGGGATATAATAAAGAATTGAGGCAGGTAAGATACCTTCCTCTTTGGAGTTTACCATAGAGAGGAAATTGAAACCTTAATCGAGTGTAAAATATTCTCTATTGTAAAAGCTCCACACAATGGGTACCTGGCTCCAAGGCAATGTATTACAGGGGAATTTGCCATAGTTAAGGTGGTGAGAGAAGATTCCTCTAGTAAAGTGATAGCTGAGCTGACTTATAAAGAACACATACATATTAGTGGGGCAGACAGTGGGTAAGTTTTTTCAAACCAATAGAACATGACCTATAAAGTTTGGTGGAAATATAGACCGTGATGTCCTCATGAAACTGAAGGGCAGCCAGGGTACCAGGCTCACAGACGGTTGTTGTTGTTCAGTTGCTAAGTCATGTCCGACTCTTTTGCGATCCCATGGACTGTAGCCTGCCAGGCTCCTCTGTCCATAGGATGTCCCAGACAAGAGTACTGGAGTGGGTTACCATTTCCTTCTCCAGGGGATATTCCTCACCCAAGATCTAACCCATGTCTCCTGCATGGCAGGTGGATTCTTTACCACTGAGCCACCTGGGAAGCCCCATCACACACACACACAAAGGGTGGGGCAAACATAACACAAGACTCAGCTGGTGAGGTATACAGAGACAAGAGCAGGCAGAATCTAGACCAGTAAATTAAGGCATCTAAAGTCACAGTAGGAGCTTTGTTCTCCCAAGTTTGCCTTAAACCCTGACAGAGGTGAGGTTACGCCAGTTTGTATTTTTAAAGTTCTCTCTGAGTGTTGGATGAAGAATAAACTTGAGGGCTGAAGAAAGGACAGGGGATATCCATTAGCTGATAACAGAGGTCTAGGCAAGAGATGATAATAGCTTGAAGTAATAGCAGTGGCGATGGAGGAAATTTGACAAATTTGATAGATGTTTAGGAAGCAAAGTCAGCAAAAGCTTGGTGATGGACTGGTTCTGGGTAGTGGCGGAGAGGAAGATGCTGACTTCTGGGATTGATGGGAGTACCAGACACTGAGATAAGGAACACTGGGAGGAGCATAGATGTTGATGGGATTTAGAGGATTCCGTTTTAGCCAGGTGAGTTGGAGGTGAGTTTTAGAATCCAAGGGGCTTCCCTGATGGCCCATATGGTAAAGAATCCTCCTGCAATGCAGGAGACCCAGCTTTGAACCCTGGTTCAGGAAGATTTCCTGGAGAAGGAAGTGGCAGCCCACTTCAGTATTCTATCCTGGAGAATCCCATGGACAGAGGAGCCTGGCAGGCTGCAGTCCAAGGGGGTCACAAAGAGTCAGACATGACTGAGTGACTAACACTCTCACTTTAGAATCCAAGGGAAAGTGTAGAGTGTGTCGCCAGTTACACAGTACATATAGAGTGGCTGTTATACAGCCATTGTAGCCTCATCCTTTTAGACCATTACTCCTTTGAGGACATTATTCTATGATTTTCTCAGTCATGAGGGAGTGATCTCATAACTTTTCAAACAGTTGAAACTGTAGTTCTTGGTGACAAATAGAATCAGCTTGCCCCAAAGGGAACTGTCAACAATTCTGCACTTAAAGGAGGAGTGACACGCTTTTCCCTCTTCTGGGCTCTCCATTCCAGCATTAGCTCAGTTCACCTCTCATCCTGGATCCCGAGGAGCAAAGCCTTTTTTTTAACTCCAAAGATAACGTGCCCTCTGTCTCTGGAACGTACTTTCATCATTATTAACCCTTCAATGGCCTATCAGTGCACTTCCAATAAAACCCAAACTCTTTGTGGTTTGGCTTTGCCTGCCCCCCTCAGCCGCTCTTCTCATTCTAGTCCTCCTGCTCACTCATTTTTTTTCAGCTGTGTTGACCTTTTTCCGAGTCTTTTCACAAGCTTCTTCCCATTTTGAGACCTTCGTGCTTTATTTTTTTCACTCTTTTCCCAGCTACCCATCCTTTGGATTCCAGACTAAATATCACATGCTCAGGGATTTCTTCCTTGCTTCTCCCCCCATTTAAATGAGCTCTTCCATCCCTTTCTTAGGGCTTCCCATGGTGGCACAGTGGTAAAAAACCTCCTGCCAATGCAAGAGATGTGAGTTTGATCCCTGGATCTGGAATACTCCCTGAGTAGGAAAAGGCAACCCTCTCCAGCATTCTTGCTTGGAAAATCCCCTGGACAAAGGAGCCTGGCAGGCTACAGTACATTTGAGTTGCAAAGAGTCAGACACGATTGAGCACACACATCCCTTCCTTATTCTCTTTCTTGTTCTTTGTTCTCTATCAAAGCATATATCACAGACAATAACTATATATACATTTGTGTGTCTAGTGTCTCTGTCCCAGAGTAAAGTACAATCTGTGATGTCAGGAACTATGTTTAATATGTTTTTCAACATCAAACCATCAATAACACCATGCTTATTCAACAAATGAATGAATGAAAGAAGTGCTTTCCCTGTGATAGGCAGAAAGGTGTATGAGATATGACCTCCATGCTTGGTGTCCAGTGGGGAGAGAGAACTTCAGTGTGGTGTTTGCACCAGTAGATATCCACATGGGATGGTTCTGATGCCTGTAGCAGCTATATACCAACTCTCTCTGCAACTACTGGGGAAAGGCTCCCAGAAAGGCAACATTTAATTTGGGTTTTTAAAGACAAGCAGGAGGTCACTGAGAGGAGAAGGGGAGGAAGGGCATCCAGACCAGACAGACAGTAGAGACTGTGTAGAGGTTGAAAGATGTGAAAGAACATGATGTTTTCTGGGAAACACTGAAATATCTGTGATGAGGTAGAAGGAAGGGATAGAGAGATGATTGGTGAGGAGTGATGGAAGAGATGGGAAATCCTGTGCTGTGGTGTTTAGACTTCATCCAACAGGGAATGGCAAATCATTGGAGATTTCTAAGCCAGGAAATATTTGGGTCAGGTTTGTGTATCAGTAAGATTACTTTGGCAGCAGATGTGTGTGTGTGTGTGTGTGTGTGTGTGTGTGTGTGTGTGTGTGTGATGCCTGGAAGTGGGCTAGGGATTGGTACCTCACATGGAAGATAAAACCACAAACACAGATGCAGTGGCTGTGAAGAAAGACAGTGGAGGATGGATTTTGAGGGATCTGGAGGAAGAAGAACCATCACATTTGTACTGTACATTCTCTGGCGTCATTTTCAGCCCTGAAATTCTAGGACCAATGTATTAACTCCTATTTGAGTCTTAGAATGTGGGTGAAATATATTCTTAAAATGTT
Source organism: Madoqua kirkii (assembly GCA_006408675.1). Classification (NCBI taxonomy): domain Eukaryota; kingdom Metazoa; phylum Chordata; class Mammalia; order Artiodactyla; family Bovidae; genus Madoqua; species Madoqua kirkii. The sequence continues at coordinate 14,417 of SJYC01008519.1, forward strand.
TCTGTATTTCCAAAATTAAACACAAAAAACTTACATCTCTTAGCCAAAAACACAACTTAACTATGCATTATACAAAAGTATGGTTTTCCTGGGATGCAGTCAGACTGAGAAAAGTGCTCTGATTGGGTCACCATGAATAGAGCAGCAAAGTGGATGAGTTGTGTAGACCTCAGACTAAAACATCCTAATAAGCTTTTCCTGTTCTGTCCTCATGATATGACCTTAGATGAATACACTGTAAGTTAAAAAATGGCCCACACTTAATTTGGGCCCACATTTAATTTGAGAGGAATTGATACTAGTATTTCCATGCATGCTAAGTTGCTCAGTTGTGTCTGACTCTTTGTGACCCTATAGTTGTAGCCCACTCGGCTCCTCTGTTCATGGAATTCTCCAGGCAAGAATACTGGAGAGGGTTGCTACCCCTTCTTCAGGGGATCTTCCAAACCCAGGAACTGAGCCCGTGTTTCTTAGGTCACCTGCATTGGCCGGCAGATTCTTTACCACCAGTGCCACCCAGGAAGCCAATATTTCCATATTCCTCCTTTTTTCATGGTTACCAATGTATATATATTTGACATATCATTTATTAGGAGTTTAATTGCAATAAATAAACAAATGCTGATGCAGCAGAACTATGAACTGCCAGAAGGCTAGGATGGAGTAATGGGTAATATAAACAAAGGGCTAGTTGGTATTAAGCCTGGATGAAACTGCTGGGAGCTGCCACAGGAGATCCCACCCATAACAGGGTCATGTGGAAGAGAACTGTTAAGCAAGGCTTCAGAGCTCACGGGGCTCCTAGGCTTTCTCGAACATCTACCCCAAAACCAGAATCTGTCTGTTTTACTGTTTCATGACTTTCACCAACTCCTCTGACATTAACAGGGGGCTAACCCTGACCACCTTTCTCCGGAAAAAATCAACTTAGGGCTATAGCTAATAAGTCTCCTGGACATGAAAAGAATATTTCAAATCAAATCCCCTCTGTTAGCATTCTAGCTTGCTTGGCAGGTATATCCAGATACTTACAGCTATGCATACAATTATTTATAGCCTCCCAACTGTGAGAAGCACACAAAGCCTAAAACACAGAGCCTTTGAAAGAGTTAAAAGTTATTAGAGTAGTGCTAGTGCTGGTGTAGGATTTCATTATTGGGCCAATGCTTGTTGCTAAGTTCCCATATCTCTTATCCACTGTGCACCTGGGAATGTGTTAATTAACATAGTGAGAATGCAAGAAAAACACATGTAGCCTTGAATTTAACCATATCAGACTTTTGAGCTAATTGGTTCTTTCTTGTAACTTGCTACACCTTTGCTCTGTGAAAAATGTAACTCTGTTTGGCACTTTCTGAGGCTGACATAGATTAGAAATATAAAGAAAAAACACTTTGAGGGAAAATAAGTTTTTTGGTTAAGCAGCCTTTATCAAAAGAGGGTCATACAATGTTCACAGGTCTCCAAGGCCAGACGATACTGTACACAACATTATTTGTGGGAAAGGTATGCAGAAAAAATCATGGTTTCGATAAGGGCAAAACTGCTGGAATGTTGGGCTGATTCTGTATGGCCTTGCATCTTTCATTTCCCTCTTTGTACAAAAAGGTATATAAGTACTGTTTAAAAATAAAGCTATGGATCTTGCTCATCAAAGCAGCTTGATCTCCTCATGTCAATCATTTTCCTCTTACTCTCTCTTTCAGGCTAGTTCCCATCTGGAGGACAGAGATCCACCATGTCTACTTATTTGCCTGGGTTTCTAAGACCTGACTGGGAAGGCGCCCTGTGTCTTCACTCCCTCAGGAGACCGGGAAGGCACCTGTGGCCTCACGTAGACAGTGCAAGTCTCTTGTCTTGATACTTTATTGATTTTCTGTATAAACCAAGGAACATCAGCCTCTTTTCGTCTCTCCTCTATTTTCTTATCTACAACATTCTTATCTGTTTCTCCCTCTCTAAATCAATCGCCGACGTCGTTTCTCCTTTGGGTTTCCCTGGATCCTGCAGGGGCTGGACCCCAGCGAAGTTCAAAAAGTTTATTAACAAAGTCACCATATTAGGAGACAAGGGTTCAATTCCTGGGTCAGGAAGATCTCCTGGAGAAAGGAATGGCAACCCACTCCAGTATTCTTGCCTGGAGAATCCCATGGACAGAGGAGCCTGACAGGTTACAGTCTATGGGGGTCGAAAGAGTTGGACACGACTGAGTGACTAAGCACAATGTTAGGGGGAAAGGCACATAATACTTGGAAACAGTAATAACAAAGATTGAAAGAGTTTTTATTTTTCAATTTTTATTCTCTTAACACTTAGTTAAGAAGTCAAAGAAAAGGGGAACAAGAATTTTCTAAGAAGAAATGCCTTTTTTAGTTCCCCAAAGAAACTGTCTTACACTTAAATGATTCATGTTGATGGGATCATTTTGATCCCAGAAGAGCTGCGTGAGGATACATGACGATCTGGGGTGATGTTTCTATGCTGCAGGGATAGTTGGTGTTGATTTGCCCACAGTCTCTGCTCAGGATCTATTTCAAGTTGATAGTTCTCTCAGATGTGGATGCCTCCAGGAGGGTCCTCCAGCTTGGGATGTACGGTGGCAACAACAGCTCAGTGCATGGCCACAAGAGAAATGCTTAGGGCCCACAAACCTGATTTGAGCGTATTTCCAGGTCCTGTGTTTCTGTCATGCAAGATACAGTAAAGCAAGCACAGAGGCTAAAATTGTGAACTCTGAAGTCCAAGAAACCTGTGTTCTAATCCCATCTAGCCACCAAATAATTTTGAATACTTGGACAAATTATTTAGTATCTCCCAACTCCTTTGTTAAATGGTATTACTGTGAAGAATAAAATGAACTCATCCATATAGGGAACTTAGCTAGGCATATACAAGTGTCCAATAAATGCTAGTTATTTTTTAAAAGTAAGTTTCATTCTATTTTTCCTTTAGGTCACATCCTTCATTTACTATCCCATAAACCTTCAAAATTTGAGTTCAAACTCATTCAATTAGTTCATAAAATCATTCACAGTCTGGCTTCATTTCCTGCCACTCCTCAGATATTCTACACAGCTGTCACACAATTCTGCTTGAGACCTTATATATAATCATGCTTTTCAGACACTGGTAGTTCTCCAATATAGAGTTCTCTTTTCTGTTTTTCAGTTCAGTTCAGTTCAGTCACTCAGTCGTATCCGACTTTTTGTGACCCCATGAATCACAGCACGCCAGGACTCCCTGTCCATCATCATCTCCGGAGTTCACTCACACTCACGTCCATCGAGTCCATGATGCCATCCAGCCATCTCATCCTCTGTCATCCCCTTCTCTTCCTGCCTCCAATCCCTCCCAGCATCAGAGTCTTTTTCAGTGAGTCAACTCTTCACATGAGGTGGCCAAAATACTGGAGTTTCAGCTTTAGTATCATTCCTTCCAAAGAAATCCCAGGGCTGATCTCCTTCAGAATGGACTGGTTGGATCTCCTTGCAGTCCAAGGGACTCTCAAGAGACTTCTCCAACACCACAGTTCAAAAGCATCAATTCTTCGGTGCTCAGCTTTCTTCACAATTCAACTCTCACATCCATACATGACCACAGGAAAAAACATAGCCTTGACTAGACGGACCTTAGTCAGCAAAGTAATGTCTCTGCTTTTGAATATACTATCTAGGTTGGTCATAACTTTTCTTCCAAGGAGTAAGCATCTTTTTTATAGCTAACAATAGTCTCATTTATGATCACAATGAGAGAGTAAATTCCTAGGCAGGTTGATAAGTCCGGGGGTCCCCAAGGAGAGAGGGGTCCAGAATTCTCAAAGAGGAAGAATGGACAAACTTTTTTGTCTACATTCCTTAGTCTTAGTCAATTACACAACTCAGTTTAAACTCTGGGCTAAGAATTATACAACAACAATGTATCCTGCTTGAGGACAGTTTCTCCTTCCTGAAAACCTTCTGGCTAATCTTGTTATCTTAAAATGTAAATTATGGGAGTGAGTCTAGTAAGATCTTTACAACCTCCAGACATTCTTTTGATTCACTGTAATAGCTAATTAAGAGGTATATAATTCCATTGCTAACGCTGGGGGGTGGGGGACTCTTTCTGCCTCCTTCTGTTGTCTATGTCAGAAGCTTTCTCTATCTCTTTTATACTTTAATGAAACTCTGTTATATTAATTATATACCTTTTAATTTTAATAAAATTAAAAGATGCTTACTCATTGGAAGGAATGTTATGACCAACCTAGACAGCATATTAAAAAGCAGAGACATTACCTTGCCAACAAAGATCTATATAGTCAAGGCTATGGTTTTCCTACTGGTCATGTATGGATGTGAGAGTTGGACTATAAAGAAAGCTGAGCACTGAAGAATTGATGCTTTTGAGCTATGGTGTTGGAGAAGACTCTTGAGAGTCCCTTGGACTGCAAGGAGATCCAACCAATCCATCCTAAAGGAGATCAATCCTAGATGTTCATTGGAGGGACTGATGTTGAAGCTGAAACTCCAATACTTTGGCCACCTCATGGGAAGAGCTGACTCATTGGAAAAGACCCTGATGCTGGGAAAAATTGAGGGCAGGAGGAGAAGGGGACAACAGAGGATGAGACAGTTGGATGGCATCACTGACTCAATGGACATGGGTTTGGGTGGACTCCAGGAATTGGTGATGGACAGGGAGCCCTGGCATGCTGAGGTTCATGGGGTTGCAAAGAGTCGGACATGACTGAGCAACTGAACTGACTGAACTGAAACTCTATTTCACAAAAGCTCTGAACGATCAAGCCTCATCTCCAGCCCCAGATTGAATTCTCCTCCTCCGGAGGCCAAGAATCCTGGTGTCTTTCATGGTTCAGCAACAACCTTTCAACAATCACCTTCTCCAGGAAGACTTCCCTGATTCCTAGTCCTAAAAGACTTACCCAGTAAAGTCTCCCAGTATATGTCTTAACCACAATTGTAACACTCATCACACAACTTATCTGTTTCAGTATTCAATTATAAGTCCCTAGAAATGAGTGCTTGTACCTGATCTTTGTGATTAACATCTAGCACAGTAGCCAGCACACGGTGGCTATCCAGTAAGTGACTTTAATTTATGAGCAGATACTCAAATGAGATAACAAGCAGAATCCATGAGTGTGTAAAGTGTCAGGTACTGATGATTATGATGATGATGTAATACTGGTGGTGGTGGTGGCTAAAGAAGAGAGAAATACTGGGAAAGGAGATAGGGAAAGAGGGGAAGAAGGAAGAATTCAACTCAGTGCTTCTGCTTCCAAGCCTAACAAAAAGATACATCTACACCTATTAAGAACATGAAACTTTCCACTACATTTACCCTCCTTCTAAATCCACTGTGATGTGATTGATTCTAGTATTTCCTATGAGTTCATCAGGAATGATTGGATGAACTATGGATAAGCTTAGCTCCCTGGACCTGCTGGGGTGAGATTATAGCAATTACATGATTCAGCTACTAGATGGTAGTGAGAAGTTAGTCCATTTTTTGGCATAATTAACCCAACTTCTTCTGTAACTTTCCTTCATTTAGTGCTTAAGGATTTCTCCCAGATCCACCTTCTTTGTCTCAGGTGCCCTGTCCCCTAACCTCCTAATATGAGTTCCTTGGTCCCTGGAATTCCTGTAACTTCACAGCTTTCTAGTTCTTTTTCTGTTACCCATGTTATCACTTTGTTGATTTGTGTCTATCTTTTCCTCAAATAGAAACACATCGTGCCAAAGCCTGAGCCACGGTGGTTCAGTATCCCTTTTTCTCTTTTGGATTCTTTCCATGGAACTTCATTCTGCGGTTTTTCCATTTTAAGAAGACCTCTCTCTATCTCTCTAGTGCTCTGTAGCTCTGCTTCCCTAATTCAGATCTCCATTCTGAGCCTGACCTATATATCCCTATAAGCTATCTACTTGACTCTAATTTCACACAGACATCTCAAACTTCACTCCTCCAAAACTGGATTTCCCCCACAAAAGTCTTCTCTTCCAGTGTCAAAAAAATGGAAGCCCCACCCACTTTGCTCCAGAAATATGAGTTCATCCTTGACACCTCTTTCTGTTCTACCCCTCTCCTACATACAATCTATTACCAAGTCCTGCAATTTGATTTCTGAAATATGGGTAGAATGATTCACATGGCTCCATTCCCACTGTCATCGTCCTAACCCAAGCCACATCACTCTCACATGGGCTAGAGTAATTGCCTCTCCCTTGCCTATTTCCACTCCTGAAATCTTCCCATGAATTATCTGCTCAGCAGCCAGAAAGGCACTTTGAAGTACAAGTATGTCCATGTCACTGCTTTGCTCTACACACCACTGGTCACCTATCTGTAGTAGGTGAAGTTCAGAGTTCTTACTGTAGTTATCAGACTTGGCATGCTCTGGCTTCTGCCTATCTCTTCATCTCACTCCTCCCTCTCTGTTTCCAGTCTTCTCCCTTTCCTGGAATGACATCAAGTCCATTCACATTTTGGATGGTTCCACACTCTGCAGGTGGGCATGGCTAACTCTTATCAGCCTTTAAATGTCACTTTCTCTGGAGGCTCTCCCTGTCCTCCTCTAGTGTCATTCCTCCTCCCAGCCACTCCCTCCAGGTTACATAAGGTCTTCCCATTCTAATGTCTACATTGCTTGTGCTTTTCCTTTGTAACAATTAATACAACCATGTATATTTGCATGTGTTTAGTCAGTTGTGTCTGACTCTGCATCCCCATGGACTGTAGCCCACCAGGCTCCTCTATCAGCGGTGTTCTCCAGGAGTGAAGCCATTCCTTTCTCCAGGGAGTCTTTCTGACCCAGGGATCAAACTCAGGTCTCTGGCATTGCAGGCAGATTCTTTACCATCTGAGCCATTGGAGAAGCTCCTAATACAACCATAATTATATCTTTATTGTATTTATTTACTAGAGTCAAGAGGAAGGCATTTTTCTCTACCCTTATAAATGCTTCTGGCTGGTCTAGGAATTAAATTGACATGAGAAAATAAGAAAAAAATTAATAACATATACATATATGGGAAAGACTCAGGAGAACTGATTAACCCATCAAATGATCAAAGTTCTCCTCTTAAATACTGTGCTAGCTTGCTTACTAAGTCACTTCAGTCATGTCCAACACTTTGTGATCCTATGGACTGTAGCCTGCCAGGATCCTCTCTCCTTGGGATTTTCCAGACAAGAGTACTGGAGTGGGTTACCATGCCTTCCTTCAGGGGATCTTTCCAACCCAGTGATTGAACCTGCATTTCTTACAACTCCTGCATTGGTCAGTTCAGTCGGGTCAGTAGCTCAGTCATATCCAACTCTTTTCAACCCCGTAAACTGCAGCATGCCAGGCTTCCCTGTCCATCACCAACTCCTGGGTTCTTTACCAGTAGCACCACCTGGGAAGCCCTAAATACTATCCTCAGATAAAGACAAAAGAGGATGTTGAGAGGTTGGGGGAGAGTCAGTTATAGGAGGTTATCAGGAAAAACATCTTCTTCTACATCCAACCAGGAAGGCACCTTATAAATGGAAATTTCCCTTATAAATGTTTCTTACAAAAGGTAATTCCTATAAGGTTTTCCAAGTTTTTCCTGTCTGCTGTTTCTTAGAAAATAACCAGCTTAAAGAAGTATATTTTGGGGTGGCAAACTCTGTTCCTCTACAATAGCTGTCTCTCTCATTGTACTATCTTATCTTTATGTTCTGAACACTTAACAGTGTATCTGGTATATACAAGTCATTCAACAGCTGTTGTTAAATAAATATTAATGGCTTCTTTCCCTCTCTCAAACTGGCCATTCTCCCTCCCACCAGTGTCTTTGCATAAGCTTCACATACACAAAATTGGCCGTATACAAATAAGATAGCACTCATCCTTCCATCCTTCGTTGAAATATCACACTATCAGTGCACTGATAATGAAACACCAGAGGATAAGGCTTATGGCTGCTTCACCAGGTTCCCAGTCTCAGGCACTAGGATGAGAGTAAAGGGCAGAATGAAAAGGTGTCTTAAGGATACTGCTAATGAAAGCTTAAATGGCTGAGGGAGATTATTCAGGTAGGACTTGCAGACTATTAAACAGAAAAATCACAGGCCTAAAATGGTGTCAGTTGAGCTTAAACCCATGATAACAAAACTAGATTTACTACCTACCCTACTCGCACTTTTTGACTTTGGCCAAAAAATCAACCTGAATCAGCCAGTTTGAACTTTTCTGGTCAGCACCTATGAGATGCAAGCCCCAAAAGAACATCCTCATCCAGTTATACAAATGGTTGTTGCAAGCAACAGTGCCCCCCTAGGGGAATTTTGGATGGAAAGAACAGGATGAGATGTTCTGTGCTCTGGATTAAGCGAGCCCCCCATCCCCCAGATAGTAACAGTTAAGATGTGTATGTCAGGATGAATCTCAGTGACCCCAGATTCTTGGATTTTCCATACACAAAGCACTAAAATCATCTACTTGATGTATCCATTCTTTGTGATTAGCATCTTTTACCAAGATGATGTGATTAACACCGTTTACCAAGATGTATGCTTGACTACTTTCTTAGCCAAAAATTTATACATATACTGGCTTCTCCCCACCTCTGGAGCAGTTCACTCAGAGCTACTGAGTGGCTGTCTCTGGGCTATTGTCCTCAGTGTGAGCGTGTGTGTGCACTCAGTTGCTCAGTCATGTCTGACTCTTGTTGCCCCATGGATTGTAGCCTGCCAGGCTCCTTCATCCATGGGATTTTCCAGAAAGAATACTAGAGTAGGTTGCCATTTCCTTCTCCATGGGATCTTCTAAGCCCAGGGATAGAATCTGTGTCTCCTGCATTGGCAGATGGATTCTTTATCACTGAGCCACCAGGGAATCCCCTGAGTATAATAAAGTTATGTTAATGAAGATAGTGAAATAGTAAAACTGTATACGGGTATACAGTAAGCTCCTTGGTGGGTTGGAAGTTTCACTGTTTTTCAGTTTTCATTCTGTATGAAATTAGTATTAAAAAGCTGGCAAAGAATATACTAGACAAAGTTAAATAGGCAAAAGAGACTTTACTCAAGACAATTGCAATAAGGATGAGAGACTGACTCATCCTCTGCTGAAACAAAGAGCTGAAGAGATTTTAAAACCTGGAATGAGGGGAATCATAAGCTACCTGTACTTGTTAAATCACTGCCCCCAAGGAAAAGTAAACTTTCCCATATTTTTATGATGGGATAGTTTCAAAGTGAAAGTGAAGTCACTCAGTCGTGTCTGACTCTTTGTGACCCTGTGGATTGTAGCCCAACAGGCCCCTCCGTCCATGGGATTCTCCAGGCAAGAATACTGGAGTGGGTTGCCTTTTTCTTCTCCAAGGGACCTTCCAACACAGGAATTGAACCCAGATCTCCTGCATTGTAGGCAGATGCTTTAACCTCTGAGCTACCAGGGAGGAGGTAGTGAAAGAATGCTTACAAATTTTCTAAAGCACTCTGAGAAAAGGAAAGTCAGAGATTATGATCAGGGAAACAACCTGTCTAAAGCTAACTCGGGCTAAGGTGGACAGTGAAGGCCATCTTGGCTACAGCATTCATGTTATTGTAAGTCTAGCTCATGGAAATAGAGAGTAGAATGGTGGTTGCCAGGGGCTGGCTGGGGCAGGATGCAGGAGGTGATTGTGGGAAGATGGGGAGATGTTGGTGAAAGGGTACAAACTTTCAGTTACAAAGTGAATAATATACAGCATGGTAATCATGAGGTAATTAAAATAGGAAAAAGAGCCCAGAATGGCAGTGGCTAAAAGATAAGCAAGGGAAAATCCAGCAAAAACAGAACAAATGAAGGTCCAAGGACCAGAGTGAGGACCTCAGGTAGAACAAACAGCACTCCTGGCTAGCCCAATTTACATAGGGTAGGCCCAGGGGGAGGAGAAAAAACATATAAAAAGAGGAGCCAAAGGGCCGGGCGTTCCTCTCTATATTCTCTTCGCGTCTTTTGGGTCGGCATGCCCTCATGACTTGAAGATGTATTTTCCTTTGTTTTGTAAATAAAACTGAGCTGTAACATGGAGCTGTTAACATTGGTCTGTCTGAGACCTGTAACACTGGTCCATCTGAGGGCTGTAACGCTGGTCCAACGCTTCAAATTTTTGTTGTGAAGAGACAGAACCGAGGAAATTACACACTCCTCTGACATCTATGGTGCCATGATTCGGATTTAACATGGCTGCACAGCAGGAGCACGGTTTGGTGAAAGCTTTCACAGTGGAAGCTGAGCACGAAGAAAACCCAGCGCAGGGGAAGTAGCAAGAAGCACAACGTGCTGGAAACTGGCACAGTGAGAAACTCAGCAGAAGGCTCACATGGCTCAGTCTCAGATTCCAGAAGACCTCTGGTTAAGGTAGGAGGGACTTCCTCCTATGGCTGGAAGGACATATGCCTAACAAAATCTTAATTCCTTTACAATTTCTCGTTTCTTGTTTCTTCAACTCCCTTGCGAACAGGCAAGTGGCAGTGGGTGCAATTGAGGAAATCTGGCAGGGTCTACTCCTCAATGTATCCCAAAGGGCCCATTATCTGCTGGGTCCCAGTAGCACTTAACCAAGCCTGTGGGGCTTCTTCTGTCCTTAATCTTCTTTGTGCCAAGGATCAGGCAAATGAAAACTGTGAGCACAAGTCAGATATTTAGCAGATTTTCTGGCAGGTTATGAAGGGGATTCCTTGGCATGTTTTTCCCACTGCTTTTGTCTCCCATCCTTCAGCTCCTCTTTCCTAGGACTCGAGCCCAGCTAAAACCCATGATGCCTGACTTCAGGACCTAATGAAGCTCAGGCTCTGATGTCTTACTGCAAAAATTCAGTGAGAAACACAGTGATAGGTAAGAGGTAGATTTGTTCAGATTCAGAGAAAAGCACTCTCCGGAGGGTGTGGGCCATTAAAGAGGGCAAGGGTTTAGGCCATGGAATTTGGTCTGGCTAGGTTTTGCGAGCTGGATGAATTCATATACTAATGAGTGGAAGGATCATCCCAACAATTGGGGAACCATCCACTCCTCTGTCTTTTGACAGTGACTTGAAACTGTCCTGCCACCTCTGAGTGTTTCATTTAGCTTATAGATTGAGGATTAAGGTTTACTTGAATTTGACTTGTCTGTCGTCTCAGACCCAATTGATTTTAATCAGTTTATGTTATGCCCAAGTGTTATGTCATTCTTTTAAAAGTTGTGCCTTGCCCCCTTCCCTCCTGCTTCATGCTCTTTTCCTGAACCCCGTCCAGGCACACAATGTTGCCTCTACAATCTTCGGAGGGACAACCAGAAAATAGCTAGCCCTTGGGAGGGAAATACTGTATAATGTCCAATCCCTCTAGATATTCAGGCCTTTATCTTCCATGTTTCCTACATGTGCAACATCAGCATGAGACAGGCACACGATGCCTGCTAGAAGTCCATCTGCTGGCATCCCTTCAAAGGCAACTGGGCTCCCAGGGATAATGTCTGCCACCTTGGGAGTTAGCCCTGCAGGCCATTTGGGCTCAAACCCTTACCACCCTTCTCCTAAAGTTACAAACATACCCCCGGATCAAATCTCCACTCCACTGTTATGGACCATCTGGTCTGTTGCCTCTTAATCAATTTGTTTTAAGCCAATTACTAACTTCTACCACCAGGACCCTGCCCTCTTTGGGGCAACATCGCTCCAGTATTATTAAAATACTCTTAATGCCCCTAACAGGGCCAGATAACCCAGTCCATTGTCATTACGTGTTATTACCTAAAGTGGGTCTATGACAATGAATTGTTTACCATTGGAGACACCCTAACCTGCCCTTATGGAGGACCACGGGAGGAAATCAGTGACACATTCTCTCAGAGCAGTAGTGGATAAGGCTTATGGCTGCTTCACCAGGTTCCCAGTGGCAGGGCACAGGTGCCAGGGTCCAGCCCCCACAGGATCCAGGGAAACCCAAAGGAGAAACGGCATCAGCAATTGATTTAGAGAGAGAGATAGATAAGAATGTTGTAGATAAGAAAATAGAGGAGAGAAAGAGGCTGATATTCCTTGGTTTACATAGAGAACCAATAAAACTTCAAGACAAGAAGTTTGCCCTGTTGATGGAGGCCA